>WAAG01044372.1:63755-74023 GCA_013390105.1 Tichodroma muraria
CGGCCCGGTTCCCCTCCGGGACAGCGGCCCTGTTCCCCTCCGGGACAGCGGCCCGGCTCCCCTCCGGGAAAGCCCACCTCGGGGAGGGCTCGGCCCTGCGATCCCCACGCAGCTGGTGTTCTGCGTTGCGAGCCATATGTCCGACACCGTAAACACTGGCTCTAATTGTAGCTCTCAACATGCCAAAGTCCAAAACGGGGAGAGTAATGGGGACAGAAGGTGCGGGAGGGGGGAAAAAAAAATCGCTTAAAATAGACTCAGTAACAAGGAAAAGGCAAGGAAAAAAAAAAAAAAAAAAGAGTCCTAAAAGGCAGAAGGCTTCATTACTCCAGTAAAAATTGCCGTCTCTGACCTCAGGCGCCTGACTCAGCATTTTCCAAGTCGATATTTTACCGTAATAAAAGAGAGAGAGCACCAGGTGTGTGGGAAATGGTGGCAAATTTGTGTCTAAAAAGGCAGGGACATTCCTCCTAATGAAGGACTGTAGAGAATATGTTTCTAATCAAACTGCTAATAATAACCTTGTTTCTATAATTTGCTTTTTTTTTTTCGTAAAGTGGGGTTATGTGTGACAGAGATTTAGGGACTTTGGAGAGGGACTAGGCAATGCTTTCAGTTTGCCGGTTTTGTTATTAACATAACATAAAGGAAAAGCTGGTCCTCATCCTCCTTGCCTGGGTGTTTTGTCAGTCAATTCCCAGCAAAGCTGATGCAAAATAACTACCAGGATAAAATGGAGATGCTTTTTATCTGTTCTGTAAAGATTTAAATGGACAAGATTCAATGCAAAGCATTGCTATGCATGGGTTATTTGGTCTCGTTCACAAGGGGGAGAGGCATAAGAACAGCCACTCTGATCAAATGTAGGCATAAGGATACGTCTCCTCCCTGTAATGGTCTGGTACTGTACCCAGAGCTGTCTCTTCTGCCTCCCTCCTTAGAACTTCCACTGGGGAATCTGTGTGCACAGGAGCTGGGATGCAGTACAAATATCAGAGCTATCCTGACATAAAATCGGATCCACGAGGTGGGAACTAGTCTCTGCATTTTGGCTTTAGGTCAGGAAAGATCTTTACAGCCCCTGCTGAGCTACTTGCTCTGATGGGTGACATGAGGGCAACATCTCCCTCCACATCTCCTTCCACAGCTCTAAAGGGACAGCTCCAAATACAGCCAGAGTAACTCAAAAGGTGATGGGGACTGCTAAGGCTGGGTACTCACCTCCTCCCCACCCAGGGACAGGGTGTGTCCTCGTGATCCACTTTGCCCTGTGGTCCCCAAAACTTTGGAGGATGTAGGAAACCATATTTCAGTTCCTTCAAATGGAAAGTTAATTAAAACTCAAGGAGAAAACCTCCATCGGGAACCAGCAAAACAGCAAAACATGTAGACACCCCTGACTCTAATTTATGTGAGTTTAAAAGTAGTACCAAGATTGGTTTAATTACCTGGGAACAATGTATATCTCCTCTATTGCAGATCAGCTTGTTAGTGTTACACTTTTTTTTTTCCACTTCCAGTTGAAATTGATAATACATCCCTCACTCAAAACATTGTCTCCCAATCACCATGGTTACTGCCAGGTTTTTTTCCACAAGGACCAAGCATATTCATCTGTCAAGTATGCTAATGGAGAACGGACCCTGTCACACAAAGGAGCAGGCTATTCAAACATACACTTGCCAAATAATTGTACATGTCAAAAGAATGATGCTTGTTATTTGCCTAATATTATCCCCCAGAAGTGGGAAATAGTTCAGCTCTCAATGCAAAATGGCTTGCCCTTATCAAATAGGCAATTTGCTGATAATTTAGACTATTAGAGATCTTGGGGTGGGGAGACAAAGGGGGGGGGTGGCAAATGTAAGTGGCCTTTTATAATTGCACTGGAAGCAAAATGGTGCATTAAGTGCCCCAGAGGTGCAGTAACGAGGAGCATTGCAGGAGAGCTGACGGCCAATGAGAGGGGCTGCTCGCAGCCTCCCCTCTCACCTCTGTCAGGTAGCTGCTGGTGGGTGGTTAATTATAATTTAGCGGGAACACTTTTCTCAACTGCATTTTTTTATTGCTATTTATCTTCATGATGGGCCAATTTCCCATTTGTCTATTTCGGTAATTAAGGCAAAGAAAAATGTTACTGTAGGATTCCTCTAACTTTCTGAGCTCCCAGCAGCTAGAGTTTTTGAGGCTGTGCTGATAGATCTGCAGCTTAAGCAATGAAGGGTCTTTTCCCTCACTTTGAGGCACTTAAAGGCTCTTCCCATTAAGAGCAGGTCATGGAAAGGCAGAGGCAGCCCAGGGACTGAGTGACCTGCCAGAGGCAGGGGCTGTGGATCTGCAGTCACTCCTGCTCCACCACAGACAAATGCCTAGCAGACCACAGACCTCACATCACACGTGCCACGTGTCTGGAGGAGGAAAATCCTGGAGCACTGTCCTATCAAGGTGAAAAACTAATTAACTTCTCTAAACTGCCTGAGATGTCCAGAATGTAAAAGCGGCAAATATTCAGACATCTCTGTTTCTTTGAATGGGATCGGCAAAACTCCCAGTATCATCTCATGGCTTTCAAACGTTGTTTTTTATCTCACATAGTTCTGCAAGGAAACGAGAGATCACAGAATTTATTTATTCTTCCCCCAACTTTGCTTTTTCCTTCTTCATCCCAGAAGATCAGGTCTGTGCAGTTACAAGGTGCTGCCTGGAGACCGCAGGAGCATTGTTCACTGAAAGAATGCAGCACCAGCCTCCTGCCAGAAGTCTCCTGTGCTGTGTCCAATCTGTGTACGTGGTCCTTGGCTTCACTGGTGTCCTCTGTGCCTCATGTTCTGTGAAGACACAGCTTCCTACCAATCCCAAATGTGCACCATGTACTAGTGCATGGGTGATGTATCATGACCTAGAACCAGAAGGCACTTCAGCATCTTCCCTGAATTGTGTGATTCCCCTCCAGCCTGCCTGGTCTGTGAACAGCAGTGCTGCTGATGTCAGGCTGGAAGGGTGCAATGCAATCTTGCCCTCAAAATGTGACATTATTTGTTAGATGTGGCTGAATTTTGATTCTCCATCCCTGGAAGCATTCAAGGCTGGGCTGGGTGTGGCCCTGAGTCACCTGGTTTAGTGGAAACTGATCCTGATTATGGAGGGGGAGTTGAAACTAAATAGTGCTTGAAGTCCCTTCCAACGCTAATCATTCTAAGATTCTATGATGATTTTCCTTGATTGTGGATTCTGATTGCTGAGCCCCCTTGCGCTTGCTGTGCCAGTGAAATGCAGTGTTTTGCCTTGGGAAGGATGGGGAGACTTCCCTCCTGAGAGTAGAATCAGGTTCTGTTTGCACTGGAGAGGTAAGCCCTTAAAATACACACAGGGAAGGCAAGGAAATGTATGATAAGGAAGCTGAGTTTAGGGGGCAACCAGTAAATTTTGTGGGGGATGAAAACAAGGAGGGGTTATGGTCTGTTAGCCTGTGGTGTTTCTTGTAAAAAAGACTAATTTTCTAATGAGCAGAAAGAAGAGAAGAAAAAAGCATCAACTAACAAACAACCTAATCGGCTATTAAAATATTTCCAAGCAGTGAAATTAATACAATTCCCAACTCATAACTTATTTGCCTCTGTACAAAATTAACATAGATAAATAAATTAAAAAAAATAACCTCACCCAAACTGCTTCATAATAAAATGTGATCATAGCAATAATAAGACGCTTCAGTGCATGAATTTGGTTGTATTAATTCACCTCTGGTGTAATTGACAGCTCTCAGCCTTCAGCTTTCCTCTGAACAGCTCACTACAGCTGAATTATTATACCTGGCACTTCAGACTCTTCCAAATCTCATTGCCTAATTGCGTTCTCTTCTAGTAGGTGAGTGTTAAACTCAGACATTAAAGGATCTCTGCCAATTACCTGAAGCTCAACATTTGATCTGTCTGAAAATCTCACCGATCCGTAGGGGACTGCTCCTCAGTCTGCATCTCGACTGCTGCCTTCTCTCCTTGCTGAGTGCGGTGTAAAATGAGAGTAATTCTACTCCTGGTTTTAAGGGCATGAAAACAGTGAATAATAGAGGGAATTGAGGCAAGAAATGCAGACCCCCCTCCACCCATTCAGAATTAGAGCTAGCATTAATCCAGCAGCAGCTGCTAATTATGTAGGATTTGTAGGAAAATTTGCTCTCTTTGTCTTCCCGTTGCTGGTTTTACAGATACCATCTGACCAGTGCCTCTGTGAGATACCCTGTAAAAGAAGCAGGTTTTCTGGGATTACGTCCCCATTGCATTGCTTCTCCTGCTTGTCGTTCACTGATGTGTTTCAGTCCCTGGTTGCTGTAAAGTCTGTGTCGCTCAGCAGTGCTTTGGAGACCCTTGTTTGCAAACCAGTCAGTTAAATTAAGAAGCTTGATTCTCATTGCTGTGTGATGACATCTTCAATTTAGCTGGTGCCCCAGTGAGGAAGTAAACAAACAATAAAAGTGTCACAATTCCTTCTAGTTCCATTAGACAAACAAGAAGTTTATTCAGTGTTTTGGCAAATGAAAATTTAAGCAAACTGTCAAGGGAGACATTTTCCCCATCAGATGCTTTCTGAGAGGGGATTATAACAAAAAAGAACTATCACCCACCGTGTCATTAAAAACAAAGGCTCCTGTGAACCCCTTTTATTAAAGATTAGCAGCACTGATTACAGTCTTGTAGGCTGAGCTGAAGACAAATTAGAATATCTTTTGCCATGGGATAACTTACAGTATCTTCCTGGGCAGCGAGAGTATTGCAAACAACGCACTCCCGAGAACAGACAATTTTCACCTCTGGCCATTCATTCTCTGCCATTTAGAAACAGCCTGGTGATCTGTCTAGGCCTATTTGCTGCCAACACCAACACTTCATTACACCTCCTGCTGTATGATTCCAGTGAGACCAGTCGTTCATGCAATCAGGAATACCAGATTTTTGGCTTTTCTCTTAGATAGCCCTTAAAGTCTACGTAGAAAGTCTTGCCAAGCCTAGTTCCAAGGAGCTCTGTCCCAGCAGGGGCAGGCAGGGGTGCTAATGCAATTCCTAGCAAGTCATGCCGATTCAGTCTTCAATGCCATGTGGTGGCCACAGTCTTGGTGCAGACTTAAAGACCCATCAGATTAGTTGTGAGATGCTGACCTTACTGAGTAGTGAACATGGAGTTCCTGCTCGTGCCCACCTCAGTCCATGCACACATATTTAGATGTGTGTGTACACCCTTCTGATCAGCAGAGATATTCTGGGTAGCCCCAGGGACAATGCAGAAACTGTTGCAGGATGTTTGTCCTGTCTAGGATGGCTGTGCAATCTTCCATGTGGTGGAGACAGCCTTTCCGGGCTCCCAGGTTGTTGTCTTTGCACTCAGCACAGGAAAAGTATGTCTTTGTGGGTAAAAGGGAAAATAGCTCTTGAAATAGCCCCTTGTGAGATAGCATGTACCCAAGGGTACCCATGGATCATGGATACAATGGTTTGGAACTCTGGATCCAGATCCTGAGATCGATAACTTTGTGGGTAGTGTAGGGATTAATTCTGGTCACTGGGGGTGTTGCAGGGCATATCCCTGCTACACTCCCTCCTTCATACCTCTATCCCTACAAGTGTGCACTGAGCCCTGGAACTGAATTGCCCGTTCCCATTGTTTGTGCACAGGAGTGGGAATAGGCTAAATTTTGCACTGCCTGGGAGAAATGATCTCAGTTCCATCTGTGTCTCAACCATGCAGGAGTTTCAGCTGCCACCATAGGAACAACCACTCCTGAGAGAGTAAGGGGTGTTTAAGAAGTGATGTTTCACTTGGTGGTGTGGACTGACCTCTCCTGGATGTGAAGACCCACAGAGCCAGTATCCATCTCACCAAACAATAATACTGCTTCCCATTCTCTCCCCTTGCCTTTCTAGGGTTGGAGGGGAATGATGGCAGTGAGGAACCAGAGCAGGAATGGTGGTAACATTTCAAGAGCAATAAGCAGAGTCCTGTGCACACAGGAATGGCAAAAGGGATGGAGAAGCAAAATCCAACGGAACAAATCATGATGTCATGTACAGGATTCCTCTCCTCTTTTCAGTGGTCAATATATGTGATCTGTGTTCTCAGATGTTGTGTCAATGTATTTCCAGGTGACACCTTCAGAGGATTAGGTAGGATGAACTTGTCCTACTGTCTTCATGTGGGATGAATCTAGATCCCTGTAAGGAAAGAATAACCAAGTCTATCTGAGGTTAACCTGTCATTTCTGTAACCCCCTCACAATCCTGTTTTATTGTCCTCCAACCCTTACCCATCCCACCTCATAAATTCTCTTCCTTCAGATTCCTTCAGACATCCAGCTTCAGACCTGTGCATATTCCCACAGCCCAGCAGAGACACTGCTGGATTTGTCTCCAGTTCTCTGGGTATATCCTAACCACAGGATGCTCCCTGTTCCCAGCCTCAGACTTTGCTCTAATAACTCTGCATCGGCAATGCCAGTGCTGCTGTCCCAGTGCCTTTCGGTGCCTGTTTCTACAAAAACAAAACTGCCAGAGTTTCAAAACAGC
The DNA here is from genome assembly GCA_013390105.1 of Tichodroma muraria. Classification (NCBI taxonomy): domain Eukaryota; kingdom Metazoa; phylum Chordata; class Aves; order Passeriformes; family Sittidae; genus Tichodroma; species Tichodroma muraria. Next base: position 70,313 of record WAAG01044372.1, read on the forward strand.
CATGAGCTGCAATTGCCAAAAATCTGCCTATAAACCTTCCTGGGGCTGGAGAAGGGATTGCATTCAAGATGAGCAGATACTGCATTAATCCTGCTCCAACTCCACACATCTACTGACAGGAGAGAGCACAGCCATTGCAGGGTGACAGAGCCTCAGCTCCTTAGGTCCAGGAGGACCATCTGGTTTTGTGGGGAGCTGTTCTCCCAGACACTTTTCGATCCTGGGCAGGCAGGGGACAGCACACAGGGAGAGTCTTTTTTTAGCAGCAAAAAGCTTATGGTGGAATGAGCCCTGCCACTTGCACAGTCACAGCATCACTCTTTGTTTATGTACCGAACTGATGAGCAATTAACTTGGAGACAAGACATTATATGCAGAGCACAGGCCTGTAAAGTGCTTTCTATTCAGGCTGCCTCACATTTCCTATTATTAGATGCCACTTTCTGTTGCACCTTTCCCAAATTGTAACCACTCAGGCTGAAATCCTCCCTCCTGGGTGTTGCCTCAGGCTGGACTGATCATATTTTGTGAGGAAAGTTTATATATGCCTTCAGGGGATCCCTAGTACGATTGTGCAATCTTTGCTAATGGCTCTGAATGACACAGAGGGAGAAGAGGACATGGCAGAGGCAGGAGAAAATACTAATGCAAACCAGGGAGTGCAATTATGCTGGGATGGAGCTAAGCTGAAGGCAAAAGGGTCTTGTAGAGAGGCCTCTATGATTTCCTGCTGCATGTTCTTTGTTCATAATAACTGAAAGAGTGATCCTTCATTGTCTGGTCATGTCTGGTTACATTTTCCTGGATGTAAATTATAATACAGCTTGTCTGACCTCAGTGTCATCATCCCCAGAAAATTGCAACTGGTTCTCACACTGTTATTATGGAATGCACTGCTATCCAGGGGATTCATTCTCCCTCCACTTTCCATCACCTATGCCTTCCCATGCTCCTGAAAAGGCTGAAAGCTTTCATTACTGTGTGGCTGAAAAAGTGCCGTGGGTTAAAGCAGCAAAAGGTGTGTTCTCCACACAAAAAGGGCAACAGGTGTGGCTCCAAATACCAGTCTAGGGGCATGGACAGAACTGGTCAGTAGAAAAAAAATGGAGGAATTTGCTTCATTTTTTTCGCTGTTCATCCTTATTGGGAAAAGCATTGAGGCAAGATTTTATAGCAAGATCCCAGCAGCTTTACCTTGGATATATGGCACAAGGTCTGGAGTAGAATGGTCCCCTACGGCTCCATCAAGCTGCTTCTCCTCCATGTCCCAGCCAAGCATCAGTCAGCAGAGGGGATACACAGACTTGAGGTCGGGCAACACAGAGCTCACAAATACAGAAGGCATCACAGAGGAAGAGATGCTGGTTTGGCCCACCAGGGCAGTGGGGCTGCTGTGTTGAAATGCATTGCTCTGGGCAATGGACTTGGCCTATGCTAAGGGGAGAGAGGCATTCATGTACTGGGGAGGCTGATCAGGGAAATCCAAGAGCCTGGTGAATGAGATACCATGGGCAGACCTTACTTCTGCAAGTCCCTGAGGTGTCCAGAAGAGGTGGCCTCCTAAGAGCAGTCTCTGGACTGTTTCTGTTGGGCTGCTGCCATCAAGTTTCCATTGCCCCTCCAGCAACACTCCCATTGTCCCCCCCATGGACACTCCCAAAGCCAGTGATCCCATTCCCAGAGGTCACCTCACTCTCTTATTAATCTGAGCTTCCAGTCCTGCAACAGACATGCTTATAGAGAAGGTAATCCCAAGACCCTCTTTTCATTCTCTTTATGGGAATAGCTCTGAGCAAGGAGGATGAGGACAGAGAAACCCACATTGCTCTAAACAAATATGAAGTCAGATGCACCAGGGAAGAAAAAATAAAGCTAAATTATTCCTGCAGCATCTCTGCTCCCTCTGTGAAGCACAGCCTGTTAATGTTTCCCATACCTCCCACCTCCCTCCCTAAACTACATGAGAAACAAATCCATTATCTGAAGGACATTTGTCTAAAATTCCCCTTTTGTGCTCTGGCTATCTGGGACCTGCAGCTGTCACTTCCCATTCTTCTTGTAATTGCTCCTACTACAGCTAATAATGCATTTATCAAGCAGAATTTACTTATTTATTTATTTGTCTCCCTTTATTATTTTTATTATTTAGGTCTAAAATAGGTCTTTTTCTCCACACTGCTTCATCAAAAATCTATAGTCTTCTGAAGAATCAGCCACTGCTCTGTGCTTCTGCCTCAGCTGCAAGGAATTAGTTTATTAATACATATTGTGCCCCTGCAGCTACTTCTGGGATGTGGGGTTTTCACCTGATCATGTCACCCCTTCCCAAGATAGCTCCGAAAGTTAAGCTCTCACAAGGGGACAGAAAGCAATCCAAAAAGCAATTTGCTTGGCTGACAATTTCCTCTCTCCCCAGAGGTGTGGTCGAGGATATTTGTGCATTGGAAGGAGTGAGGAGCCAGCCCTTGCCAAACGTTTACTGCAGTGGAGCCGGGATCAAGGGGCTGTGATGCTTCAGCTCAGGGCTCTGGTGACATCTACTTCTGAAGGTTCATGGTACAGTATCCCAGGGCCAGCAGGACTTGGACACCTTAGAGGGGCCAGTACATGACATGTGGCTTTGCAGGCTCAATTTGGACAACTCAATTACTTGTTCTTGCCTCCCACCTTCCTTCTCCCCTGTTCTGATGGGGAGCCTTGGAAGTGCTTCTTTTTGGTAGGAGCACTAAGCTTCTATGAACATTTTGGAACAACCACTGAGAGTTAGAGGGAAGAGTTTATCAAACACACATGGATCCTGCTTTATCTAATTACCTCCTTCTCTGGGCAAATCATGGCTCTCTTTCACTGTTTTTTTCACAGGTTGATAGGAAAGGAGCTGAATCACTAAAACTTCAGGTTTCCTACAGCTTTATTTATCTCCCCCATTCAAGAATTATCCACAGAGCCTGCCCCCAAAAGCAAAATCTTCAGCTACCTTCTACTTCTGTCCCTGGAATATTTACTTTGAAAATTGTGCACCTAATGAGTAATGGGGCAGAGGTAAAGCCAAAAGATTGTGCTCTCATGCAATTTGCTCTTGCAAATTAGGAAACAGAACTGCAAAAATAAGCATGGGGATGGATGCTGAAGGGACAAAAATCCAAACCTGTTCAATTACAAAGTAAAACATCTGAAACACTAACTGCCCTTTTGTTTAAAGGAATATTGAAGCAGGTGTTTGAGATCTCAAGGAGAGATGAAGGAGAGAGTTGTTCTGACATCTGTATGGACATTGTTGAATCTTCAGGTCTCTGGGGCTGTAGTAGTTTGGCCGTGATTGGCCAATGTGTATTACTGACATTTGATAAAACCAATGAAAGCGTGGGTACGCCTTTTACGATACACCTTTTTTAAATGCAAACGCGGGAATCATCTCTCTCTTGGTTTCCGGCAGAGGCTCGGGTAACAGCTCCTGCCGAACATTCTCTGCTCCCCCTCTCCCCACGTGGCCGTCGGGCCTGGGGGGGAGGGGGAAGCAAGTCAGGCTGACCGGGAAAAAAGGAAAAAAAGACCGCAGAGCCAAACTGTGAGCTTCGTTGCTGATATCTGGCTGATGGAATTCGAATTTTCTTCTCCTTCAAGCATGGTCGGTGAGAGAATTTTCTCAGGGCTGTCTTGGAGCCAGGAAAGATCACGCAGATCGGGCGGGGATGGCTTTTCTGAGTGGAG
>WAAG01044372.1:84207-125042 GCA_013390105.1 Tichodroma muraria
CCAAACAATCCCCCTTCTCCCCTTCAAAAAACCCCAAACCCACAACCAGTTGCAAAGAGAGGCTAAAAAATATTGGTGGTGTAAAATGGTTGTCATCATGAAAATCGAAGTCATACCAAAACAGAATGATAATGCTTTGTCTTCAACCCTCCCACTGGGAATAAAAAGGAATTCTCACCTATTTGCTCTATGACTCTGACAAAAGTGACTCGAGTGCTTCAATCGAGACGTATAAAAGAGTGCCTTGTTCCATTTATTTATTTCAAGTGCCCACCTCCCCGGGCAGATCTGAGCTCCTGGAAGATTTCATATCCCACCTTGAGGAGGCACAATAACTCTGAAATAATAAAGTAAATTTCAAAGGACACTAGGACACTGTCACAAAACTATTTCTTTTATTTTCACAGTGCTGCTTTGCAACTGCTCAGCAAAGACCACCGTGGGAGCCTGACATCAAGACAGCATTGCCCTGCAGGGCCATGTTCAATGGCTGGTGGAAGAAGGGCTGACAGTGTCTGATCAGCTTCCCTTATACTGTGGGTTTCCTTCCAAGCAAAGTGAAAATTCTTTAGACACATATTGCCACTTCCAACCTTTCAGATTCAACCATTGACTATCAGGAGACAATTATCTCTCCTGTTGTCCTATGGGAATCCACAATGGGACACATGAGCTTTTCTCCACCAAAGTGATGGACTTGATTATGGTTCTGTTCCCTCAGACTTCAGCAGAAATTGTAAGGCTAGGTCTGGACAGAGCAATAGCCTTGGGCCATGCCAACCCTCTCTTAAACTGTGAATACTGTCCCAGGTCTCTTCAAGTTGAGGACACAGAGAGGCCTCAGAGTTTAAGGCCAGTGGTTTTGTCCCTGGAGGCAGTGATTCCAGATTGGCTCTCCATCGAATACTATGGGGACATGAAATGCAGCCAGGCTCCAAGTCAGGAACATGAGTGTCTCTCATAATCATCCCTCCCCCATGCAAAAGCCACTCCCGGCTGAAATCCACCTGCCATTTAATTTCTCCCTGTCAGTGGATTAAACTGGACCCTCTCTGATATATCTTGGTGTGCAGGGTCATGGAAGGCAGAGAGTGAAAATGTGTGTTTTTTTTTTTTAGCAGAACAGTTTTATACCAGAAGAATCCATGTTCTGAAAAGGCATGGGGTCTGCTTTTTAGGGTTTATTTCTTTGTATCTATTTTTATATATTTGATCTCTTTCACTTTGAAAAACATCAGCAGCAAAATACATCATGGCTGGCCACATAGTGAAATGGGTGGAGGGCTGCAGAGATGGATTGCTGGTGCCAGAGATCTGCCTGGTAAATGGGTAACTGCCAGATAAGACAGGAGGTTTGAACACAGATCTGCAGATCTCAGATGTGGAAATTTAGCTCTTTCACTTTTAGTCATGACTGTGTAGGTGAACCTGGTCCAAAAAAGGTTGTGTTTCCAAGGACCTTTGTGAGTGTGACTATCCCTGTCTACATGAATTACTTTGCAACAGTCAGCTTTGATCTTCTAAACGACTCCTCAGGGCCATGGACAGCTCCCTTTAAGGCTTTCTGCAGATTATTAAATGTTATGTACCTATAATTTTAATATCACATCCTGGCCAAAACTCATTAGAGCTCAAAAAGGGCATAAGTAGCAGTGAAACTCTTGTTCTCATCTTAAACCAGCCAGTAGAATGAAATGATTTAGATGTAAGATTATGTTCGAGCAAACCAAAGCAAAAACTGCTGAGAACTGCCCATCCCCATCACCTGGAGAGGGAAGGGGTCTACAGGGACCCATGAAAGACTCTGCCACATCTGCCAAAGGATGAGCCAATGCCCAGGACCAGCCCTCCAGGCTTGCTATTCCATTGTCAATCCTCTGTGGCTCCATCACTGTGATGACGTTTTTCCTGATTGATACCCCATGTCATGAACATGAGAATCTGCTCCCTCTACACTTTATGAGAAGCCAGGTAAAATAATTCCACCATGCCTTCCTTTTTATGAAAATGGAGCAAAGCGTGGCACACAGACATTCAATCTCCCATCGGAGATAAAGTGCCTTCATTTACTAGCTCAGAAAATCAATACCTGTGATTTGATATGAGCATTTATTTTCACTTAACTCCTTTCTATCACTGAGCCATTGGGGGAAGGCAGGAAAGCTTCATTTAGTGCAGCAGGATTTGCAGCAAATGCTGCCGAGTGAATTGCATTTTTCTGTGTGTACACATTCATCTGTCTTTCTGATATTTATCTTAGGTGTCTCTGCCATTCCCAGTAGGATCAGAGAAAGGTTGTGTCCAGAGAAGGGGCAAACCGTGGACCTTGGGCAAGTCTCTTGTGCTGTGGCACTACTGCCCAGCAGCTCTTTCAGTATGAGCCTGTGTGACCATCCCCCTGAGCCGGCAGGGGACAGGAGGGCCCTCAGGGGCTCTTGGGACATTCCTGGAGTCATGGAGTCTGATCCCCAGAGGAGAGACTCACATCTTTAATTTAAGATGAACAGTGTAAGAAATTCTGTGTGGGAACTCTATGGGAGAAGGCAGGAAGAAAAAGAGGACCTGAATCAAGTCCTTTCCGTGCAAGGGCAGCAGAAGCCAGGGATGTCTGCCGCTGGTGTGTGCTGCCCAGTGTCTCCTCTGGCTGCAGGCTTGTAGCAGCTGTGTGCCCCATCAGGGACAGTCCCTTCCAGTCACTTCATGAGTACCAGACTGGTTTCCAAAACTGTCTGTGGCCATTTTCAAACACCAGAGGAGTCCTCACAGTGGAGTAATTATGTCCCTACACCGGAGTGAAAACTAGCACTGGCTGCTGCTCCTGGTGTCGGTGTGGAGGCATGTAAGTGGGTGAGGAAATAAATAATAAACAAAAAAGTCAGCTTGTCAGTGTGTGAGGATGGAAATGAAGAGCACTGACCAGGGATGACCTTTTGTTTACATTTCCCTCTGAAAGGGAGAAATAATTGCAGTTTCTATGTGATGCTGCCTTCAAATTACACCCTCTCTCCCTGCTCTATTCAAGACCAGCCAGTGATGACATTAGAGTCTTGAATCAAACTAAGTGGTTACTATGGTGTCAGGCTGAAATTATGAATCTCAGAGACCGCCAGCTTGGAGAAGGAGCAGTGGCGGACACATAATTAAAACTGGGAGAGAGAATAGAAACCACATTGTATCTGAATAGTAGCGAGATTGCACTTCCGAGGAGCTGCTACCAAAAAAAAGAAGATGTAAAAAGGGTGTGCTTAGTGCTTAGCAGTGCAGTTAAATGCATAATCAGGGACCAGGAACAATTCTCTCTGCTGGTATTTTACTGCTGGCTGTACCTCTGCTACTCTCTCTCCAGTGCCTCCTGTGCCTGCCTATGCCTAGAGCCACCCCTGGCATCCAGCAGCCCCGTCACAGTGAAACAAGGCACAATCCCAACAGCCTCAACACTCTGCATCCAGAGCACCTTTGCACGGCAAAGAGACGTGGATGTGGAGCCTGACACCATCGTTTCCCCTCGAGCAGGGCCAGGAGCAGAGCGCTGACTGAGGAGGGGCGCGGAGGGAAGGGCAGGGCGTTGGGAAGCAGGACTGATTGGGTAATTTCAGCGGTCATTAGTGGAGCTCATTGTGAGTTTGATAGATCTGCGCTGCTTTGTTACAGTTAAGTGGACTGATTGTGGAACACAGAAACGTTTTTAGTGACATGACAGCTAATTTAGAAAGGGGGGAGAGGAGGGAAAAGAGCATGCATTATTCCATAATTATATCTCAGTCCATCCCAGCCCCGTGACTGGCTCCCCTGAGAACATAACTCTGGTTTCTCTAACACAAGAGTGAGATATCAGGCTTCTTCCTTTAGGCTGCTGCACTGGGTCCCAACCTGCTCGTGGCCCTTTATGCATTATGCCACTGCTGCGCTTGTTAAACACCAGCATTACCCCACTGCCGTATTTGTTAAACGCACTGGCAGCACGATTCAGCAAACCCTTGCACTGCCCAGGCATCAGTGCTACGAATCCTTAGCACAACGCACAGGATTTTGTTCTTGTGTCCCATTTGATGTTGGAGGCTGCCCCTTCAACCACCTTTGTGGTGTCTGATATGGGTTAGAGGAAGATGTGAGCAGGGAGAGCAACTCACCCCAAAGCTGGTAATGACCCATTTTATTTAGAGTTGGAGCATTCCTTCCAGGGCTCTGGGAAGGAGCAGGGCACTCCACCTTCTGCTCCTGGCACTTCCTGCTGAGCTGGTTCTAAGGGGAGGTGTACAAATAGCAGGTGATAAAAAAGTTAGAGTGGGGTGCATCATTAAACACAGAGTTGAACCAGCAGAAGCTGGTGCTGAGGTTTTTCAGCCCTGTCAAGAACATCATTTACCGCATACAGATGCTCTAAAGAAGATTTATGAATTCATCTTTTATGTAAGGTGTGACCATTGGGCCAAGCTGAGGCCCTTGATCAATGGAGTCCTTATAGATGTGCCTGGCCATTTAGATTTTGTGGAATTCAGGAGATCAGAGCCTTAATGATCTTGCAGTAGAGAGCACTGGAAAAAACATGCAAAAGGGGGTTATTTTTTATCACTAAGCTCAAAACACCTGAACTAAATGCTCTCAGGGACAGATCAGCTGAAAGAATAGATGCTCTTTCCACCCTCCCAGTCCTGGCTCCACTGATAGCTAATTAAAGGATTGCAGAGTGGATCCCTACACTGCAAAAGAAAAAGATTATATTTTTTTAATTGACTGTGTAGGTAATATAAAGAAAACTAGACTATGGTCAGTAGGCAGCACAGAAATTTTCTTCTATCTTTCTTCTTTCAGCTCTTTGAGTCTGCATTTAAGGAGACTGAAGGAAAAATAATTGAAATGGAAAACACAGGGGTGGGGAACTTGCAGGAAAGCTGGGGGTGGTGGTGGTCCTGAGTGCTCTGCATTGGGAAAAGTCCTCAGATGCAGCTGCTGCTTCATGAGAGCAGTGGGCTATTTTTAATGTGCTGTGGCTGTATTTGCACTTTCAATTGCTGTCATTAAGAAGGCAACACCCACTCTTGTAATTACTACGTCAGTGGGGTTCACTGGAGTCAGCCAATGCCTCCTTTTCAACACCTGCTGGATGTCTTGCTGTGCTGCAGCAGTCAGGTGAGACTGTTCCAGTTATGCCAGTCTGACAGTGTTACTGGGGCTTGCACACACCTCACCTAACTACAGATGCGCTTTGGATGGAGATCTTTATGGCCCAAGGATGGCAGCAGTTCAGCAAGCCAGACTGAACCTCTCCAGGAAATAGCTAAGGAAAGTTTCTTGGCCACATGGAGCATCTCTTTGCAAATCTGCCTTCGGTGTGAACAAGTCCCTGGCACACAAATGTTCCCTCCTCAGAAAAACACTGAAATAAAGGAGGAGTCCTACAGGAGTGTCTTTAATCAGGAAACTAAAGAAATTCTGTCTCTGGAATCATTCAGGGTTCGCTGATGAGAGTCTTCACTTTTTGTGACTGTTAGCTAGGGCAACCCATGGGATGCTATTTGCCCTTCCTGTTGTGATGGATGCAGGTCTTAAGCAAGGAAATAGCAAATGATGATCAGGGATTGCCAACATGAAGGCTTCTGGGCAAACATAAGAGGAGGTGCAACTTCTTGCAGTTATGGTTTTCATGACAGTCTTAGATTTTTAAAAAATAGCAGAAATACATCTGTCAGAATAGACGTAAGTTAATCCTGCCTTGAGGCAGAAGGGAATTTTTCCTTGTTCCACCTCATTTTTTCTTCAGGTTAGAAAGATTTTAATAAATTCACTTCTCCTCAGTGTTAGACTATCTATTCTTCTTTCAAGTTCTCATGGTCAGACAAAGTGCTCCAGGCCTTAGCTGCTACCAGAATCCCTGTTTTATCAGAATATGAATTATATGATTAAGAAAAATATTCAGAAAATAGAAATATTTGGCCAACTCTGTTGAGCTTTAATTAAAATTAATATAATACTTTATTGGAGCTGAAATTCTGAAACATCACATGTAACTGAATATATTTAACCAATTAACTAAGTCAAACAAGACTGTCTAAACTTAATCACGGACCTCTCCATTCCCCTATTACGTCAAGTGCTACTAATGCTGCTATACTTTTGACAAGTGGCCCCTGGCAAATGAGCAAATCAATAATGTATTTGAGCTAGGAACTGAGCACATTTGCATTTCTGCAGTGCCTTTTGCTGAGGATCTCAAAGCACTGTGGGAACTTTCAGTTTGTTGAACTTCCAGCAGTGTGGGGATGCACAACCAGGTGGTTGAAGGAGTCACCCACGAGGTGGAGGGACAAAGGTCTAGATCTGGGCAGGGCTTGAGATGCCATACTAGACCCTTGGATTGGGGCAGACCTCCCTGCCCCTCCCACAAGATAGGGGCCTCTGTTCACCCCTTACTGGGGTCTCCCATCGGATGCTGGTTTCCATCTGCTTCCAGCTTGTGGTTTCCCGAAAGTGCTGAAGTCTCTCTCCAGGACTGCACAGACCAAACCTTGGCTTCTTGAAGACTTAGCTCCACAATTACTCTGCTACTGCCTACACTTCCTTGGGATTCATGGTCCTGTCTCACTGGTGACAATCTCCAGAGCTCTCTCCATCATCTGAGCTGCACAGCACGTTCTGTAGCCCATTCAGGCTGGCATGAAGATGCAACACAGCTTGGTTGGCCATCCCTGTTCTCTTGGAAAAGAACAATGAATTCCAAAATTTTGGAACTAGTGAAGTTTTAAATGCTCTGGAAGAACCAACATACACTTTTCATTTGGGACCTTTTTGCAGTAACAGTTAATCTCATTGCTAAAAGTCTGCTCTTGATATTCATCCGGCATTTTCCTATAATTAAAACAGAAGTCTAGGGCCATATTTAAAATATCCCTGATACAATAAGTAAAATAAGTATTTATACAGTCACAACACTTGACTGTTTAGCCTGAAATTTGAAAGACCTTTCCAAACACTAAGGCAATAACCCAGATATGGAGAGCAAACATTTTTAGACACAATGTACTGGAGGAAATAGAAGCCATGAGAAATCCATGCATGATTTGTGTACTGTAATATATTTGGTCTGTGGCTCAGCTGAGCAGAGAGTTTCTGAGATTCATTCCCCAAGCTCTAGACACTTTTCCTGTAATTTTTTAAAAATAAATGCTACACGTATAAGGGTTTTGTTCTTTTTTTCTCCTGGGAAAAATATATCTACAAAATGGATTTCCAATAATGGATCATTTATGTCACAGTGTGATTAATGGATCTTTACATCCCCAGAGGGGAACAGGCTAGTGACACTGCTGCCACAGGACCTTTTCTGGAGTCAGGAGCTCAGTTCCAGCTTTAGCAGCTGTGGGATGAACTGGAGTAGTTTCCTTGACTCCAGTGGAGTCTCTCGGGACCAGTCCTGGTCTGGAGCCTGTGGTGGTCGATGTCCAGGGGGGGTTAAGCCCCATCATGCAGCAACAGAAAGGTAAAGAACAGTGATTGCACTCAAAGTGAACAGGCACTTAGAGGAATGAAAGGCAAAGATGACTCGTCCCCCCGGAAGGCAGCGACGTCAAAGGAAGTTTCAATAATAGTAGATAAAGCTGTCACACATGAAAAGAAACTTTTGACTGCACTGATGCTGTGAAGTTGTGTTTAGGGGCTCGCAGATGTGGGAAGGGGATAGAAATTAATACTAAGTAAAGGTGGGTGAGGGAATTTCTATTATTAAAGAAGGAAAGATAACCTGAATGGAGGCAGAAAGGATGGTGAAGGCAAACACTCCATGAGTTCCTGAATTTTCAGGCTGGGGAGTTGGAGCAACTTTGTCAAGCTGCTGAAAATCCCAGAGTCCCTTGGGCAACACCTTTTGTGCTCTGCCTCTGCGGGAAGATGTCTTTATGAGATAATGATGTTATTTCAGCACAAACTCTTTCATTCCTGCAGCAAATTAAAAGAGGAAAAAGAAGGGGGGATATCTGGGGGGGAAGAAACCAATGTTATTTACTCCTCTGCAGCTGACATTAAAGGCTTCTTTAAGGGCCAGTGGGTTATTAACTTCCTGTCGCCTGCCACAATGATATGCTGTGACATATTGTCACCGCATTCCAGCGAAGCCTTAAACATTAATTGGGAAGTAAGATGAGTGAAGCGGCTTTAATGAGATACCTTGTTGTAACTTCCAACTTTACACATTATTTACAGTGATTCCACTAATGGTTCCATCCATCAGAGGCAGGGAGAGGGATTGGGGATGAGAGCAGGGGAAGGAGGGGTGAAAAGAAGAAGATAGATAACGTAAGTTGAGTGAGAGATGCAGGGAGTAAGGTAGGAATAAGCTAGAAGGTGCAGGACAGAGAGAAGTTAGGTCCCTCTGGTGTTTCTCACCTTGAATTTAATTTCTTTCAGTCATTTTCCAACTGCAGATTTTTTTTCAGCAAGAAGATGGGAAGAGAGTTTATTCCATAACACAGTGCCACCGATTAGCCTGGCTTTACCATGTCTTTATTGCTCCTCCCTTCTCTCGGCTTCCTTCCCTTAGACGCTAACTGAGGTTGCACAAAATTCACCTTAGTTTTCCAGGGTGGACAGAAAGCCCACCCTGGCTGGGTGGGCAGCTGGAAGCACATTCATGAGGTAGTTGTTAAACACTATGGGGTAGGTGTTTAACAAGGTTATAGGGAGTAGAGCAAGCCAAGCAAGTCCTGTGAAGGCAGTGCAAGGACCATTGGAGTGAATTTAAAATTTTGCTTGAAAACTAACTTAAGAACCAGATTGTCAGCATCAACTTATTGAGGCCACCCCAGATAGGATGGTGTGGCTGTTAAATCTGGTGGCTGTTATTAATGCTGTCCAACTTAAACCTGCTGACAGCAGGTAAAATCACTGAGACACCAAAAGTTGCAGCAGATGCAGATTTAAAAGGCAAGATGTGGGGAGGCTGCATTCTCCAACTTGGGTTGCCTGGTGTGATATCCAAACTTGCAGTTGTGTGGTAGCACAGAGACCCCATGTCAGGAAAACCCTTCCCATCAGCAATACAGCTCTGCCCACCTCTGCAGGACCAGCACCAGCCCTAAGACTGAGAGTGGATCACAGCTTGACACCACATGTGACCTTCAATTACAGCCCTAAACCAATGGCAGGCAAAATGCTGGACTGGCAGCCTCAGAGGCCTGAAATCCTTGGAAGAAGAGTGTGAGACCAGGCGGGATCCTATTAACATGATGTTTGTCCTCCATGCAGCACTGGGGTCAAAGCTGGGCAGGTAGCAGATGAATGCAGTTTCCACGTTCCCATTATGCCCTAGAAGAGTCAGCTGGTCTTGTGATTCAGGTGGGTCAATACTGTAAGGAGAAAGATTTGACCCTGTTTTAATTAGAAGGAGCAGAACGAGCTGGGGGAAGACCATGATTATAATAACATGACCTGGCAGGAAAGTGCCCAGGGCACCAGGCATTCATTCCTAGCTAGAAGGCATGTGGATTACGTGGCTTCAGGATGCTCTGCGCACCAGCAGGTTTATGCTCCCTTTTCTATTTTCCATTATATCATTTCTATCCTTGTTAACAGCAAAGTCCCACAGCAGCACATGCAATCACAGCTAATGGATTCCAGTTTTACTCCTAGATTTAAAGAATGTTTCTTCTCGCAATACTGGGCTGGATGGCTGTTAAAATGGAGCAGACAAAGACACAATTAATTACAAGTATGGGTGTATAAAAAGCACCTGGGGATAGATCAGCTGGGGGAAACACATGGAGTTTAAGAGCACATGCGCATGCCAACAGCCCCTTTTCCCATGAAAAGTTGAAATTTCCACTCACAGCTACCTGTCAAGGTTGGCGTGCCTTTAATTATAACGTCTGCGTGCTTCTTTAGGCACCATTTAATTCTCTCTGACAGCCACCGATTTAAAAATAAAGGCAAACACTCAGAACTTAGTGGCAGATCGGAGCCAGGCGAGGAATGTGCTAATTGCCAGATGTTGTTCATTTGACTCTGATCCATTACCAAAATTAAAGAAGAGAGAAATGGAAGTAGGAAAAGGAAAAAACCTGCCCCACCTCCCCTCCTCTGAGCTGCCTGTAGGTTTGACTTGCTGCTGTTGGTCAACTTCACTGAGCAGAACACATCGGGGTGTTTCTGCATTAACAGCATCACAGGCCAAGTCCCTTTATGCAGTGGACTGGGGTCCGATGTTCAGCGGCTTCCAGGGCTAGCAGGAAAACATTTCCCCACTGTGCAGCCAGCTGTAGCCTCTCTCTGACATTTCCAGCAGCTAATCTGCTTTATCAGAGATGAAAAACTTCCATAGCTGGTGGCTCAGGAGAACAGGAGAAGTCAAAAACTCAGCCTGGATTTAAAGCAACTCTTCACTTGGATGGTTGCTAACACCTATTCCCGGCACCTCTTGTGCTATTTAGTCTAGGAAAAAGGATTTTTAAGTGCCAGGGGAGAGGTAACAAGGTCAAGGATGAAGAGAGGCAGCTTAGATTTACTCCTAAGGCAAATCTGAGCTGCGTTTGGACTTAGACCAGTAGGTTCCCCAATGCATTTTGCCTCTGTGAATCCTAAGGGGAGATTCATTTATTCATTTTTTCATGGTTGATTCTTGGGGTGAGACTCAGGTGCCAAAAGTAGGCATTTAATGCCAGTTAAGACAAAGGGATCTCTCAGAGGGATCCACAGACAGCTTTCAAGACAGAGAAGCTAAGGGGAAGCTTACCTTTCTGGAGAGTTTATCTCCTTCCAAGAGGTCGCTGCATGAAGTGTGGTCCCTGAAGGGCAGGAATTTGATAGTCAGAAAGCAGTAAGGCCATCATTCTCTCCTGGAGCTCTTGGGGAAGCCAGTCGTGGCGGGGTGTCTGTCCTGCCTCCCATAGCTGCAGGGTGATGAGCTGGAGGGCATTTCTTTGTAACAGAAAATGCTGCCAAGTCTGGGCTGCACAATACTGAGTACTCATGGAGACTTTTCCATTTGGGAATTCTTCAGCATTTGCTGTAGCTCTCAGGCCACATCACTCTCTTCGGAGTGCCTTTTGCACAGCCTGGCCAGACAGGCAGCTCAGGGAGCAGGGCTGGGTACAGGCACCCAGCATCATCTTGTGGCTGCTTTTGGGACACAGCCACAGAGGGCTTCAATTTTGCTTTGAGATGAAAGGGCTTCTCTTTCAGCTGCCAGGTGGTTCAGTTCATTAAATAAGACCCAAAAAATTGCCTATGACTCTTGCTCCTTACAAACTGCTTAGGGTTAGCCATCGGGCTGGGTATTTATTGTGAGCAGAGGTCAGCTGTGAAATGCTCCATGTGCAGAGTTTCAATATCCACTTTCAAAATAAAATCAAAGGAAGAATGACTGAAAATTGTGATTTCAGCTTGTTACCCTCTGAAAGGTGGCTGACACCCCATGCAGTCCAATTGGCATCCTCTTGTATGATCTCAACCTTTCTTCTTTTCTGTGGTGTATCAGATAATCCACTGAGCCTTTTCCCAGCAGTTCAGAAAGCTCCTGTCAACAAGCGAGGCTTAATGCAGGTGTGAACCAGAAAAGGGGTAGAACTCCTGACAAAAATGTCCCTTCAGAACAGGACATGGCCCAGTATAAGAAAGGGCATATAACTTCATTTTGAGCCATCTTTCTTCCCTCCAAGTCAAGGCTTTCCTGATACATTCAAAGAATTACATATGCGCCTAAAATATGTAATTAGGCTCTTGGCTCACATGCAGTCAGTGAGCGTACAAGAACCAGAGCATCCATAAATATTGGAAAGGTTTTTTTTAATTACTCATTCCTTTAAAAGTAAAAAGTAGGACAGATGAGCTGTGAAGGAGGGAAACAAGGCAAAATTAGTCTTCTGTCATTTGTGACTGCTCTAATCCACATGAAAAAGGTTCTGAACAGCAGTGTTTGGGTTTTCCTCCCTTGGTGGGGTAAATGCAGGGAATTCATTAAACAGACAACCTGGCTGTGCCTAAATCCTCCATCTATCATAGGGATTTGTTTTAGAAAGCTCTGTTCTTGCATGAGATATATTTGGATTTGGAGTACAAAGAGTATCTTCATTCAATAGCTCTCCATTCTCATCAGGTTGGCCTTCCTTGTGGCTGTCCTTTCAGTTGTCTGGGAGTTTATTCTCATAACAGGCTCATCTATTCCTTTGTCAGATATTCTTTCAAAATGGCCCCTGTGCAATAAATTGACTGAATTTGGGAAAATTCCTTCTTTCAGCTAGTCTATACGGACAAGCAAAATCCACTATTAACTGTGTAACAATGAAGTTTTACAAGGATATTTCTGGCTTTTTACTTGCTACAAATCCAGTTTAATTTTGACAATATTTTTAAGCAGGCTGCAGGATGTCTTGTCCATACTTTGCTAAAGAGGTCAGCTACCTTGTACATGCTCCCATTCACAGTCCTCCCGTGTTTCTGATCTCCAAATACCATGCACAGACCACCTGGAGTGGGCAGCCTCCTGTTGCCAGGCTGCAGCTGGTGGAAAGCGTCTTTTCTTCGGTGGTTGTTTTTTTTTTTTTTTGTTTGTTTAATATGTGAGCTGTCTATACAGGTGAGCTCACTGCTGCAGCACCGCTCTGCTTTGGGACCCACCAAACGGAGCACATGGAGCTGGAGGAGTTTGATCATCTGGACCCAGAGGGAAAGGGCAGCGCTGTGTTTCAAATATCTGAAATCTGAGTGCTGCAGAGGCAGAGCTCAAACGTGAGGCAGGTGACAGGCTGCTGCTTGTGCAGTGCAGAAGCGACCCCGACAGGCTTCTTTCTTTAGCACCTGTGCATTGGTATCTCAGCACCATCTTTGTCCACACACGTGATACTACTTGCTGCACTTTGCACCAGAATTCGGAAGTTATTCTAAAGGGCTTTTAGATGTGATGAGCCCTTCTGCAAGCAGGCTGCAGCAGTCCATTGAAATCCTCCTTACATGGGCTCTGGATGAAATGCAGTGTGAGTGGAGGGGAGAGAGGAAACTATATTATCTTTTGTCCCTAATAAGAAGTGATACAAAAAGAGAATACAGTATACAGTTCACTTAACTAATTTTCTAACCAGCAGTCGTTGCAATGCTCTCTCTAGGATCAGAAGGAACAAGGCAAGAGACAGAATAATAAATCCAGACTGCCTTTTTGCAAGCTACAACCATATCATTTTAGGGATGAGTTTAAGGACATCCACTCTGGGGAGAAAAAAAATTAAAAACAGAGGACACTTCAGCCCACCCTTGGCAACATGATTAATTAAAATTAAATTCAATACAAAATAACTTTCAGATGCCATCTGAATAAAATCTGCTATCTAAATAGTGTTCTCTGCAGACATAAGGCTATCTGTGCTGGTGAGCTGATTTGAATGGGAAGATGCATCATCTTGGGATGCAATATATCCATTTCCCACCTGCCACTGCTGCTTACCATGTCAGCCCACATTTGCAGGCAACACACTTCTCCTGTCCTGAGAGACATGGGCTCTGAGGAAACACGCTGTGTGGTGCAAGGTGGAAAGCAGGGTGAAGGCTGGGCACAGCTGCACCCAGCCCAGCTCCTGGGGCACCCTCCAGCTTTGGCTAATTTTGCTCCTTGCTGAATTAGTGAAGGGTGCACGTCAGGCCTGGTCTAGCTCGAAGCAAGCGAATGTCACGGCAGCGTCTCACTTCGGTGTGACATTGCACCAGGAACAGCACGTGCACAGGATGGGCTGGGAAGGTTGTTTTAATGTTCTGTGCTGGCCACTGCATGGCTACAGCGTGGAGAGGCACCTGCCTGCTGCAAACCTGCTCTCAGCCTGCCCTGCTCATCCCCACGGCTGCCACCCCTTCCCTGCCGTGCCCCTTCCCCAGAGCACAGCCTGCCTTGATAGAAAGGCAGCAGCTTAATCCTCTCACATTTCTGCTGGGCAATCTCCCTCCGAAGCAGCACGAGAGCATTGATGGAAAGTCAGTCGCCACTCAAAAGAAAGCAGAAATATCAGCTGCTTTTTTTTTTTTTTTNTACGGGACTTTTAATTCCTTTCTGTGGTGTTCCTTTACACACGACTCCCATAGGATGAGAGGAGAGCCCAGATGATCCAGGCTGTACCGCATCCTTATTAGATTAGACAGCATCAACTTCCCCCAGGCCACAACCCCAAGGACAGGGAATTACATGAGTTTTCCATCTCTCCCTTCCTGTTATAATCAATACTAAAAAAGTGAATTGCCGATAGGGGAGGAGAATTATGTCCCTGGAGGCACATCCCCACTCCAGAGCACTTGGTCCTCTTTGGTTGCTTATAGTAACTCAGACTTTTATCTCTCCTGGTTCCAGTACCACAGATGTGTGGTGTCATCTCTCAGAAAAAAATCTCAAGGGAGTAAATCACTATCTCAGAGGTTTGCCTCCCATAAATCAGTATTACTCTTCTGTCCATACTGGGCCTGCTTTCCCCCTGCTTCAGTTTCCAGTCAATCAGTGACAGCTGAGGCAGGAGTACTGATTTTTAGCCACCAGAACAGAGATTTGCCACTTGTATATCTCTCACCACCAGTTTACTATGTAACTGCATATTTAGTGATGTCAAATATGCATCTAAGATTAGAGGAGACAAAGCTGTGAATGTCTCTGAAGAGAGGCTTAGGAAAGGCTTGCTATAATACAGATACACCTGAAGGCACGGAGGAGATGGAAGCTTTTCTTTCAGACAGGGTCTCCAGAGGCTCTTTAGTCAAGAAAATGCAGTGACATTATTAAAAATGATAATAGTGTCATGAAAAATTAAATGGCAGGTGGCAAGCAGAGTTTAGGACGGAACAGAGGAGATGTGGATTGTTTTACTGCAGCTCGTGGATATTAAAACAGGGCATTTAGAGACTGAGTTAGCTGAAGAACAGTTAGCTGGCATCTTCTCACTGACTTCAGGAAAATCTGGATGAGGCCTTAAAAATCAGGAGGATTCTGAGCTCAACCTGCTGGAGCTAATCCTGATTTACACTAACATGCAGAAGATCAGCTCAGATCTGTTGCCTGAAAATGCCTAGACCTACCTGTCTGTACAGTTCTACAGGACAGAGAAAACTCAACCCTTGCATTAATATTCCTCTAACTGTATTTCAAGGGACCAGAAATATCTCTGGACCTTCAGCTTTGCATGATGCCTCAGAATACAATCCTCTGAAGAATCTGCCTCCTTTGTCCAAACTGGCCTCTAGGCACAGCTGACACCTCCTTGCACCATTATCCTTCATCTCCCTGCTCTGCCAAGGCTCTCCCACACAATGGACTGCCTGCTTCACCCCCGGTGCCCTCTTGCTCTGAGCCTCCATGGATTTGTTTAATTCCTGGTGTGAGACAGGCTGGGAGGCAGGGCTGTTGAGGTAAGAGCTGTTGCAGTAAGAGCTGTAGAGGCTAAACTGCTTTTAAAAGCCACTTAATAAAGCTCAGCAGAAAATCTAAAATGAGTTAAAGGAAACTAATGTGAATCTCAATTTTTAAAATTCATAACATTTATCAGTGTCCATGCGAGGCAGCACAACAGAGGTAAACATCGACTCCCATTGACTCCAGTGGCTCCCCGCCTTCACTGTTGACAGCAGAATCAGTCCCTCTCTCTGCCACTGCTGCTACTGTCTCAGGGCATGTTAGATGGATGTCTGAGCTACCTCAGCCAGGATCTTTTCTCTTGTAAGAGGCAAAGATCCTCCACAGTCTAAAGGAGGACAGAGGCATGTTCCAGTGCTTTGGGAGAGAGCGCTTGCTGGAGATCTTTTACATGCTGTACATCTCTGACATTCCCTGCAAGCTGCACGACTCCTGAAGCTGCCAGGAGGGGAGGGATAATCACCTCTGTGCTCCAGTCCTTCCTCCAAAGCAAAACGTTTCTAAAATTGGCAGTGTAGAGGTGCCAATTGCATTTGAGACGTGTCTTGAAATCCTGGTGAGGGTCAGAGAAATGACTCTGGAAATGGCCACTTGTTATTGCACATCCTTGGTTTGTAGGCAAATTTCTCCCTGAGACAAACCTGCTGGGCTGGCTGGGAAATAAAGCAGCCCGGAGAGGTCAGCGTGCCAGTGCCTGCTGAGAGTCCCTGCTTGCAGGACTGCCCTGGCACTCCAGCCCTGATGCCCAGCGGTGACCCCGGGGCTTCTGCACACCCCCAGAGGCACAGACCCTTCACATCAGTGCTGCTCACCCAGGAGAACCCCTTGGCTGCTCCCGAGGGCTTTTGCAGCTCCATGAATGGTGCCCAGCACACGGGTGCCCCATTCTCCAGGGACTGGTGCCTGGTGACTCCATGTACCACCAAGCCCAATGCTGGTTTATTCCTGCGAGTATAAAAAATTATGACCCCCTCAGCCTTGGGTAGTGACCCTTGTGACTTGCCTCTGATCATCCCCCTAAAAACACACTGCTGAATTTTTGTTTTCTGAGCCCTTTTCCTCTGTACCATCCATCAGACCACTGTCTTTTTATTCCTTCCTTCTCTTACAAAGTCTCCACTCCAATTCGCTCCTCCAGATGAGACCCAAAGCTGCTAGCATTTATCACTGTCACCAAAGTATCCCTTTCTTCTGTTTGCTGACACTTCACCCACCGATCCCAATTACTGGCTGTCTTTTCTTCCATTCATACGAATTCCCCATGCAACTTTGGATCATCAATTTTCAGCAAATGGGCTGCTGGCAAGTGCCAGGCCCTGCCTCATCCCCCTTGGCTGACTGGTTGCTTCTGACACATGGTGTCCCTACTGCTCCCAGGCCAGGTGAATGAAACTTTGTCAGGAGAACAGTGAATGAAGAAGAAAGACCTTGTTTCCCTTCCCACATTCCTCCTATATTCACAGGAATTCAGCCCTTGGTGAAAAGCATCAGGTGGGTGATCACAGAAATCCCAGATCCAGCACCTGGTGAAGTGCTGGCCCTTAGGTGGAGACCACATATAATGAAGCCCAAACTGACAGAAGGAATGAGAATGGCCCTGTGAACCCTGAGAAGGGATGCAGGGAGCACATTTATGTGGCCAGAATGGCATAGTTCCTGGTCACACAGATCTCATCAACAGGTCAAAGGGGGACATCAGTGCAATCCTTCCTGTACAGGAAGTCAAACATTTACTTAATCCCTTGGGAAACCAGGCTAATCCTTCTCCTCCCCAGCCTGCTGTTGGATTGCTTTGGAGTGTCTTGGAGCACAGTGGAGATGGTGCCAGTTAAACACTTCTCTGTCTGCATGTGTCTGCAGTGTGCTCCTGCCTCAGCACAGGCTGCACTGTGGCATTCCCAGTTAAGTGCTGAAATCAAATGAATAGCTTCTCCACAGCCCTCTGCACCTTCCAGTGCATCCATGTATGTCACTCCTCCATGTCCCTGGTTTATGGAATTGGCCATAAGTGAGGAGGGAGAAATTTGTATAGGATTCCTTTGTAAAGACCCTGAAAGCAGGCACATTGGGATGCTAGTAATAATCCTTCTGTTTCTTAGCATATGATAACTGCCTCCTAAAATATTAATCAAATCATGTCATGTGATCCTAAAAATAGGCTTTCCAATTCCACTCTGTTCTCTCCTTAAGGTTTCTTGTCTGTTGTGGTTTAACCTTTTCTGGCATTTCACTGATTGTAGCAACTGCTTTTCCAGAGCATTGCAAAACCCTGTGCCCTTTCCTGGTGTGTACACACCAGTGTACCTCCCTCACACACCACTCAGCTTTCCCATCTTTTTGGCACAAGGATATCTTGACCAGCATGTACATACATTAATCCACCCAAGGACATCACAGAAATGTATACTAATATACAGTGCTACATAATCCCAATATCTTTTTAGCTCAATTACCACCTCAATTATCCTGGCCCCTCCAGGACAAGTCAGAAGATACACACACACCTCAAGATTTTGGGGAAACTGATCAGCATGTGTACCCCTGGCAGGTCTTGGAGCACCTGGACTTCATTGCTTCCTTTCTGCTGCTGCAATGCTAATGGATGAAGTTCTATAAATATTTGATTGACCTGTCACTGCCATGCTGCTCTCATTTATCACTTGCTCAAGTCGGATCCGAATCACTTTGGAATATTTTGTGCTGTCTCTACAGAGTGTTCAATTCTTCTCCTGCCAACCCCACTGCCCCTTTCTCCACACACCTCCAATGGAGCACAGCACACAATGGAGCAGCTCCTGAAAACAGCCCTTCCTGGGCCAGGAAATGAAACAGAGCCAAGTGCTTGGGGCAGTGGGACAGAGAAAGTGAATCTAGAAAGATGCAGAAATAACCCAAACAGGGCAGGGTGAACTCACCCTCAGTATGAGGGGGGACATACCACAGTGTATGAGATCAACAGCCCTCTCTGCCATTTCCATAACACTGTGTCCCAAAAGAGGATCACAGATTTACAAGAAATTCAGGTAATTTGCTCGTCATGTTACCCATAGGAAGTGAGTAATTCTCTTCTCTCACTGCTCTAATCAGAGCCTGGGTATTTTGCTAGCAAGGGCTCAGGAATAAATTAGGATATATAGTCCATACAATCAAATTCTATTCTGTTCATTTTCACTCCTGTCTTTTTTAGATTTTTACGTTTTGGATGAAATCAGCAGATTTCAGGGCTTGTGGAGGTTGAAATGACTGTGTTTAGTGATGCAGCCCCTGCTCATGCAGAGACCTGTGCTGCTCTGCTCATGGTAATGAGCCCCCCCAGGGTGCTCGTAGCTGCCCTGGGCTGACACAAAGGCTTTTGCCTTGATCCCCCTGCAAACCCTCACTACATCTGCTCCAGCACTTCCAGGGCCAGTCCAGCCCCACAATCCTCCCCACTGATGCCATATAGCTTTTTACTGTGGATCAACCTGCAAAATCCCAGGGCTGAGCCAGCTCTGGAAGCTGGCGAGGACTCGCGTTGGAAGAGGTGTATAAATCCCATGGGCTGAGTTGCCTCTACACAAATAAATCCTTCTCTCAGCCTTCAAAAAACAAAAGCCTGACACATTGAACTACTTCTATCATTAGAATTACCCCTCTCATTAGCTCTCCCCCTCTGCCTCCTCCCTTCCACGTGTCAGCAATATGCCGATCCATCCTGCTTACACCAGCTCTTACCTGCACTCCAATTACTTTCTCATCTCCCCCACTGGCTGTTTTCAATACTATTATCTGCTGCATTTGCTGGATCCGGCTTTCAAGCATTTGACTGATGCCTGATTCCTGTAACCAGAACATGTCTGTTGATTGGACTGTCAATGGATTTCTTGGCAGAAAGGGCACTGGGCCTTGCAAATGTGAAACTGTATTTCAATCTCATTTAGGAAGAAAGAGAAAGGAGAAAGAAAAATACCCAAAAGCTACATTTTCACTTGCTCTCTTTGAACAAGTGCTTTAAGTAAACAAGCATTTTACCTTTTTTTAATAAGGTCATTTGTGACATCACTTTCTTATCAGAAAAAGGAACATTTTGTGTTTTGTATTTTCAGCCCATCTTTATTTTTCAGCAAATGGCTTCTTACAGATTATTCTGTGGGGAGGGAAAGAGTGGGGGGTAGGGTGGGGGATATACACCCACCCCTGTCTCCTGGCTGTCCGCAGTGACACCTGGCTCTAACGGGAGCAAGCAAAGCCATCTCTGAGCAGCCCTCTCCACGCCTGCTTGCAGCCAGAGCCTCTCTGGAAGAATGCACCTTTGACTTTCCTAAATAACAATGCAATTACCTTCAAAAGCTGGCAGCCAAAGTACGTGCTGAGAGATGGCTACCATTAAGAAGAAATTATCTGCTCTCAGGGAATGGCCAATTTGTTAACTTGTGAAGGAGGAGAAAGATCCCAGTTACAGACCACATGGGTGGGAGAATTGCTGCTTCACCTGGGAGAACCTCCTGGGTATTGAAGGATGAGTCCTGGGTGAATCGGATTTGGTGCACTTTGCTCCCTGTGATGTGCAGATGCAAATAAGCAGGTCTGCACCATGCAGCTCTCCTCCACGCACAGGGCAGGACTCCCACGGACATTCCATACAACTAAATGGTCCTGCTGCTGAAGACCTGAGCTCAAACTCAACTGACCTGTCACCTGCCTGTGGCTGAAGGAGGCTGCCAGAATTGCTGGTATCACCTCAGGTTCCCAAAGCCCCAGAGTAAGGAGCTGAATTTGCAAAACAAAAGGAGGGTGAAGACGACTTTTGAGGCAGGAAAGACTGAGGCATGAATAAATTACTTGACATTTAAATAAAACACTTGAGGTTGGCTTCCAGCGAACTGTACATTTAGGGCTGGACAGGTGAGCTCTCACACACTAAGTCTTTTTTTCCCACTGCCTTATCAAGGGCTCTTCGATGGATAAAGCCAGGATAACTGATCTACGCAGAAAGACACGGATTCTGCTGAATGTTGGAGGCAACCTTTGGTATTGCACCTAACTGCAGAGAGCACCATCTCTGTGTGGCATTTCACATCTAAATGCAACCCCAAGATACCCACCATTGAGTCAGCTGGGATAAAAGCTGAAATCACTGGTGTTGACAGGACTATCTGAAAATATCAGTGTGTACAAACTCAGAGGTTTGCTAGAGACTTTTCTGGAAGAGAAAAACCTTCTTTGATTGCTCAGAAAAGGATCTGGTGGGCTTATAGTGCTAAATAAAGAACAGCAGAATCAGTGAGCTTTGAAGATGACAAGATTTTCTAGGTCGAGTCATCTTTTTTTCCCCCTTGGCCAATACAAACTGTTTTGTAGATTGTAGCCTTGAGACCTCCTTCCAAACCAACCCTAAATGTTACAAGCAATGCAGTTTGACAACTGCTTAGTGGATACACACAGGCATCAGCTTTGTAGGTGCTGAAGCTCTTAGGGTATGGCTGGTAATCTAAGCAAGTATGTTTTGAATATTTATTACCTTTTTAAGAGGAATGAGCTGGGAAAAAAAAGAATAGTCTGGAAGAGGGTTGTGCAGAAAACCCCTCCCTGAAAAGGGATGAATAATCACTTTCTTCCCTCCCAACAGACCTGATCTACTGCTCCCATCTCTCCCCCTTGCTGTGGGCTCCTGGCTAGGGTGAAGCAGCCCAGATGCGGGGGAGGGGATGGACATGAAACTAGTGCCTTTTCAAATCTGGAAAAACAGGTAAAACTGAACTTTGCTGCCTAAAAGCCAGAGCAGAGGCAGATCCAGGCCTGCCATGGGAGATGGAAGGAGGACAAGGTTGTCAACGGAGGGCAGAGTGTGGTGCTGGGATTTCTGGAGAGCTAGGTCCATTTCTTCTTGTAGAGAGAATATGAATCTTCTTTTTTATCACTCTCCTGACTTTTCCAGCAGAGACATTGCACAATCACTGGTGCCTGTAGTGAGGAAAATGTAAATATGCCAGGAAACACAGACTTAATGTAGCAGCTGTGATCCCCTCTGGGTCAAGCTGTGGTCTCAAAGGATGGGCCATCATGCAGTGAACTCAAAGAGGGTGAAGCAAACCCATCTGCCGGGAGACAAATCAACTCCTACAGAGTTGTCTAGGAGACCTGGGCTTTCAGCTCAAAAATCCCATTCTGGGGAAGTGAAATAGGGTCAGGAGAAGCTTCTTGGCTTCTCCAGTCCAGTAAGACTTGAAGGAAAGGCATGACTTCACCAGAACTGATTTGCAAAAACCCAGACTATTTCAGTCCTGGTAGTGGACTTTTGAATTTTACAGATGTTTGTATCTAAGCCAGAACCTTGTTTCTCACAGCCACATTCAAACCACTCCAGCTTCAGGCAAACCTACACTGAAGCTCCCTCCCTGAGCCCTGAGGAAAAGGAGATGGGACAGGAGGCAGTTTTGGATATTATGGACTTGTTGCTATGAATCAGGGACACTAGGCTCACTGCTGGGAGCCAGGGAAGCTCAGTGCCTGCTCCAGTGGTGGCCACAGACACCTTTTGCACTGCTGCCCTGCCTGTTTCATGGTGCTGGAGGGAAGCACAATTAGGGAAATGCTGACAGAAAGGAGGGAGAGCAAAACCCACAGCAGCCTGAAAAGCAGCAGCATTAGCAGCAGGCCAAGAGGAGGTTATTCCCCTGATACATCTCCTCTTCCCACCCCCCATCATGCCAGCAGCCTCTTTAGCTTTGCAGGGAGGTTGTGAGGATTCATTAGTTAATGTTTGTGAAGCGCTGTATAGATGGAGAGAGCTATGTAAGTGCTAAGTATTATTATTATTACAGACAGTCGCTGTTAAAGCAATGGATATGCTCTTAAGTGTCATTTCATATTTAATTAACGTACAATAATTGTCTTCCTAAACCTGCAGGTAAATCTTTATTCCTGACACTTTCCTTAAAGAGACATTGCAGCAGATCTGCTGCTAATGGGCCTCTTCCCTGCTGCGGAGGAGTGGGAATAGCTGGGAGCAGGGGAAGCAGAGCCACCGGGAAAGAAGGGCAGCCAAGGCCTTTTGTTCTCTCCACCACACCTCTGTGCACACACTGCAGCCCCACAGTGAACTGATCTGACCTGAAGGGTTTGCTCGGCCAGCCCCAAGGGAGGTGGATGCTGTCCCCCATGTGGAGGGCAGAGCTCCTGGGTTTTCCCTGAGGTCAGGTTCCTGGCAGCATCAGCTGAGCACTGCATGTGTCTTCTGAGTAACTAAACACAGCTGCAGCTGTACACCTTGTCATTATCAGCAGAATTAAAGAAATTTTGAAAAAAGAGGCTGGAGAAGCTTAAAAGTACAGAGTCGGGAATTTCCCTGCTATTTTCCAGGGACATCTTTGCCAAGAAATGGTATTCTCAGAGCTAGGCTATATATCTTTTACTGACAGAGGGAAGAAAGGAGAAATCATCTGTGGGGCCATCTGCTCCTCTAGCAAATGGGAAGGGGAAGCCACTTCTCCCACCTCCCAGTGATGTTTGCATTTTCAAGAGAGACAGGCGAAGTACAAAAAGAAGCAGTCTACCATTAGCTCAGAAGTAACACACCTACAGGAGACACAGGAAGGCACCTGGGCCTTCTGTGTCAGTCCCTCTTACCCAAACACCTCTTTTCTCTAAAACTTGTTGACAGATCAGTGCCCTTTGTGGGCGTATCCCCAAAAAGCCCAAAGGACAATTTTCTGGTGGTTGCTCTTGGGGTGCTCAGGGAGAGTTGCAGATGTTGTGTGGGGAGAGCCAAGCACTGCTCCTTCACCTTTGTGATTCCCTTCCTCGGGACAGGCACCTGCCCCCCACCCCACATTGCTCTACCCTTACTCCCACAACAACCCCAGTCTTATCGTCTGAATGTTCCCCACAACACTAATGTGATTGTCTGAATGTTCCTCATCAGCACTAAGTGCTCTGGAGGTCACAGGTGATAAAGCTCCTGCCACTGCCAAGGACCAGGCTTTGCTCCAGCCCCAGCCCCAGCGCCTCCCTCCCTTCCTCTCCCCATGGTCTTGAAGGCAGCCAAAGTGACAGAGTCCTGGGAGCTCCCTCCTCGACTCCCCCTCCAACCTCCCCCTTTCTTCCTCTGCTCTCATCTGTTGCATTTGCCAGGCTTTCCTCTGTGGCTTTCGACATCAGCTGGGGAAGGGAAGAGGAGAGCAAGGAGGGGAGGGCAGGCAAGAGAAGAGAGATGCTATCAAGGTAGGGAACCTGGGGAACCCCTGAGAGCAAGGGTGTGTGGGCAAGAGGGGCTGCAAAATGCAGGGGAGACAGTGGCCACTGAACAGCTGTGCAGGAGCTGCAGGGAGAGGGAGGACGTCAGCCGGCAGCCCATGGTGAGATTTAAAAATGTAAACGCAGATGTAAGGTCAGACTGGGGGTTACAGGAAAATCGGTCAATTTTTTAGTCTGATTTTGGGTGTAACCTCTTGTGGTTCAGAACATAACAGAGGTCAGTGAATTGGCAAAGTGCTGTCAAGCCCTCAGGATGCTCTGGTGGCATCTCAGGCTACCACAATTGACTGTTTAATTGCCAGGTCGGGGGAAAGAGGCCAATGTGTGCACAAGGAGAGATGGAACTGGAAGGGCTGGGGCAAGGGCCAGGCTGCTGTCTGAAAGGGATATTGGTGAAATTCACCCTCAGTGCAGGCATCACATTCCTGTGATTTGTGGCCAAAGGAAAAGCACCTCTGTTACAACACTTCTCACTTTCTCTGCAACCCTCGCACTTAGCAGTTCTTCCTGGATTCCCAAATGGCTTTACTTGCCAGAAATACCTTCCTCCAACTATCCATCCTAGCAGACACAAGATCTGCACTCATCACCTCCTGCTGCCCTTCCTTTGACTGTGTCAGCACCCCTTCCATGCAGAAGCTTTTGTACCAGTAATCGGGGCAGTCCAGGCTGCCATAACCCTGGATCTTCCCAGAGCACACCACCTCTATGGTCCTCACAAATGCAGCCTTAGGTACCTCTCCAGACCCTGTAATTCACAGACATGGCTCATGATGTCATGGCATTTCTTTCCTTAAAGGATCCGACTGATGTCTTTTTACTATCTAAAAGCCTATTTCCATGACTTCTTGTTCTGTATGTGTCTTCATCAGATCTTTGGGGAGATGGCTTTCAGGGTCACTTTTATTCACTTTTTTTTCCTTCACTCTTATTTATTTATTTATTTCACTTTTATTTACTTCAGGGTGGCTGTAAGGAACACCACAGTTAACCCCACAACTTCTTCTGGGTTGGTTTTATTCTTTCTACTCAGCTGCAGTCTACAAAGGAGAAGCAATGGAGATATCCTTGAGGAGGGAGAGACCTAAAGAGACACTTCAAGTTAGCATAATAAAATCAAAACCTAAACCCACTGAAAGTCTCAATAAATAGGTGAAAAATAATGTATTTACTTACTGCTGACATGATCTCCTATCTGATATACTGAATAATGGCATGAATTTTTAATCCATCTTTGGGGCAGAGATTGAAATCTCTCTTGAAATATATCTCACACATTTTGGATATTGCTATTAGTTAGTATTATCAATGCTCTTTTTCCCCCAAGAGTTTCTTCAGTAGTCATCACTCTGTGTTGCAGGTTATCCAATAGAAAATTGGAACAATGATAAGGAATAAGAGAAGAAAGAAAGAAAGAAAGAAAGAAAGAAAGAAAGAAAGCAAGCTAGCTTTATGCACAACACAGTAGATCTCAAGAGTAAATGGAAGATAATGTCATCACCAGTTCTAAAGGAGAATACAAAAAAAATCATTAAGGAGCCTGTATTTCAACATATTGTCCAGAAAGTGTTCTAGTGTCCAAAAATACAATAATACTCAGAATGATCTAGCATTTTCAGGTTTCAAGTGTGTTTCTACCTGTTAAAGGGAAAGGCAAGAAAAAGAATCCAGTTGCTATGGAAATCAGGCCATCTCCATGGGAATTCAGAAAGTAGAGTATCCTCTTGGCCAGTAATTCAGTCACTGAGCAGCCATTACTTGGCCATGGCATTGAACAAATCTGAGCTGCTCCAAGGATATATCACTTCCCTACCACTACTTCCTTGTCTCAATGTCAACTAACTTCATGAAGAATTGGGTTCTTACTGAAGTAAAGAACTTGTTTTGTAGGTTGCTTCTATGAAGGTGTGTCTTCAGCTCCTGTTATTGGGATACAGATTTATGTGGGTGAAAAAAATAGAAATTCTTGGGTTTGAAGCTCAGTAAATGGTTTTGCTTTCACATTTGTTGCTGTAGAATAAAAAAAGGGACAGGTAGTTAAGCAGGGAATAAAAGAAAAAGAAGCTACATTAAATAACAACAATAAGAAGAGGTGACAGTGCTGTGCAAATCCAAGCCTTTTGCAAGGCTCCTCCCTTTGACTAAGAAATATTGTTGGTTTAGCTGGGGGATCCCACCCCTTGGCCCTAGGCAGGTGTCACTGGCTCTGCTGCTCCTGGGCACAGGTGATTGCTCAGAAGCTGTGACCCCACGGGGGACCCCATGTATGGGTCTCCCTGAAGACCACAGGCCCCCATCTCTGGTTTTGCTCTGGTGTCACGGTATGGAGGAAGTCAAGACAAAGAGTGTCACAGCATGCTTCGCTGCAGTGCTCTTCTCTTTATATTTAACCAGTGACATTTGGTCATTTAGTCAGGGCATTTGGTCCCTAGAGCCCAGGAGACTGGATATTGCCTGCTGGAGTCAAAGGAAGCTTGGCATGGCTGATGTCAAGCAGGTGATGGACTCACAGTGCTGTAAGCCCTGCTTTGACTGCTATGCAAACACCATGTATTATATCTCTAAGTCCTCTATAAGCCAAGAAGATTAAAAAAAAAACTTGTTGGAAAGATCCTTGGTTGGATATGCCTTTGTTCAGAGGGATGGCTGCATTACGGTACAAATGCATGGATGTCATTCAGCACTGGGGACGTTAATGGGGCTTTATTTGAATACATCTCAGTGGGTAAGTGAGGCTCACAGACAGAAATGTCTATCTGGTGTACGTGTGTCAGAGAACACCGCCTGACAGTGATGGAAAGCTGTTTGATGTAGTTTCATCTTTCAATACATTTAGATTTTTAGAGCGCAGGCTAAGTTGCCTAACTTAATTTGCAATCATTTAAAGTAAGGGTTAAGTGAAGGTCACAGGCTACTCTCATTTAGAGTGAAACCTCTGCAATACTTGCATGCTTTAACCTTTTCAGTGTTTTCCAATTCCACTGACCAGCTGCACTCTTTATAACACTGTTAACCTGTGAGCAGTGTGAGGATTGGTCATCTCCCACAGTAATGCAGAAAATTTTAGGAGGTTAAAATAGTTGAAAATATTCCTGGCAAGAGCAGGTACTGAATCCCTAGGAACGTATTTTGTGTATGTGTAGCAGGAACATCCTGCTCTGCAAGGTTTGCACTAGAAGTAAATCGAAGAGAATGCAAAACAGGGTTGTACACAGATGGAACCAGGTCACATAAGTTCAGACAGCTCTGGCTGGAGGTTATCTCAGCAATCAGCTCAGTGGAGAGAGAGATTTAATACAAATAGGGACCCATGCTGTCTCAGGGCTCTAAAAAATAATACTAAAATAAATTCCAGCAATAATGCAAAGCTAAGGACTTGTGTCTTTTCTAAACGTCACATGCATAACCCCAGGAAATGTGAGGCTTCAACATAACTGGAGTTAATGGCAATGAACACTGGGTATGTAGGGGATGGGATGTGCTCTCTCACTTCAGCAATGCTCAAACTCCTGGTGGTCCCATCTTCTTTTATACTCTGCTTTTTTCTCCCCAGGTTTATGATCCAGTTCCTAGTTTTGCAACTCTCCCCTCTACCTTTCATTAAGAGAAATGGAAAAATTTTAAGCCCAGACTGCCACAGTAAGTCAAGTCTCTTGCCTTCCCAGTATTGTGTTTTCCATGGCAGTGGCTGGTCCCAGATACTTCCTAATCACCAACTATCTCTCATACACACAGCTTTCAGTTTTTCCCAATGTCACAAGTACCTGGAGGAGGGAAAACGGGTAGTTTATTCCGAGCACTGAAAGGGGCTTTATTTAATTGTGTTACACTCCAAATATACAGAAAGGGTCGAGTGTCTCAGCTTTTGCCCTAGGAGTTCTGACTGCCTCAGGCTAAGCCTCTAACTCTGAGATCTGTGTAAGAGAGCAGTGGGAAATCACTCCTCATTAAAAATTCAAGTTGTCCAATACTTTGGTCAAGGTCTAACAGAGTTTTCAGTCTGGGGCTCTGAGAAAAAAAACAACAGATCGGGAGGTAGAGTTTCCCCCCCTCTCCTCCTGCTCCTCCTGATCATACCCGTGAAGGGACATGGGCTTCTCCAGCTTTCTCCATCCTGACACAGCCAGGAAGAGCACGAAAGAGCCATTTCCCTTCCCAGACCCCTTTCAGCGTGGCAGGGAAAGGGCTGGAACCGCAGGTGCTGATAGCTGTGGTACGTGATCCGCAGTCAGCAGTTTGTTGCAATCAGAGCTTCTGCTGAGCACGTCTGAAGGCTGCCCCTTTCCTGTTAATTGAATGTAAGCCCTTTGGTACTTCTGTGCCTTTGATCTCACTCCCAATGAGACGTAAGGCTATTAAGGCAGAGGAATGGGGCGAGCACAATGCTGGCAGTAATCTGCGTCAGGATGAAGGCACGATACGCAAGAGACGAGGAATGAGATGGAGCATAATTTTTCTCCCCCTTTTTCAGATCCAGTACCATTGGGGGCTTTTTAATATTCACTGGATATCAACTACAAAGTGATACAAGTGATGGACGTGAGGGGGAAAAAAGAATGCAACAAACACATGCAAAAAATCCCGTTTGCACCAAAACACCCCAGCATCTCTAAAGCAAAGACTACCTGCTCACCAGGGGATATAAATGACTCTTTGAAATAAATGCACATTACTGCATTCATCAGGCAGCGTTACTGCAGGATTTGAACACTACAGAACACAGTGTTACAGAGGATTGCAGATCATATTGAAAGCAAAACAATAAAAACATGTAAAATAAAAATATTTGGAGTTAATTTCTTCCATTCATTTTGTGCCTGGAGCAGTTACTGTTTGGACAAGGGATGACTTGTAGGTCTAATAGTTAGGTCTGTGATAGCAAAACCAGACACAATTTTAATAGTTAAAATGTTAAACATCATTAAAATAAAAACTCACCTCCCTATCCTGATTCTGCATTTTATCCCAGGATTACCAGAGTGCTTATATAATATGTTACATATTTCAAAGCAAATTAAAAAATTAGCTATTAAATGCACACAATGCCTATTTGAAGGGCTGGAGTTGAATGTATTGCACCTTTCAGACAGTGTCAGACTTATTGTAACATCATGCTTTTCAGATTTAGGGATCTAAAATTATGAAGACAAAGTATCTGGTTTTGGGACCTATGAAAATATTTAGTTTAAAACTGAAAGGACATCAAAGTTGTTTATTATTTCATGATTAAAGTTCATTGGGATTTTTCTGAAATATGTTCCTAAAAAAACGGAAATAAAAAACTGAAGAAAGTAGAAGGAAACCTGAAACAACACATTGGTCTAATTTTTTTCTGGTTAAAAATCAAACAAGAAAAATTTATGCTGAACAGTAAAAAAATAAAAAAAAAACCCAAACAAATCTTGTAATAACAGAAAGGCATTTTTAGGCTGCTCAGACCAGAGCAGAGGATATACAGACAACAGTGACAATTCCTATCTGCTACATATCCTCATACTTAATAAAAATCTGACAATGCATTTTAGCATCTGCAATCACTGGTCCAATGTCCCTTTTTCATGCTCGTCCACTCTGTCCACTCAGAGAGGCTGTGGTTATGCTACAGCTTATTCCATATTCAGCAACCTCTGAAGAAACCCAGGTCTCTGGTGACACTTTTTAAGCAGGAAAACGTGTTCCTGGAGGTGCTTTGAGAGGAATGAGCTCTGCCACAAAGCAGCAAACCCTTGTTCACCTGCAGCCCCCTCCTTTTGCAGCTCTGTGGTACCACATCTCTCCTTGGCAGTCTGTGGAGAGTCTGGATCCTGGGCCAGACTCTCCGAGGGCTCTGTCCTATTGCAGCTGACAGACAACAGCCAAACCTCTTCACCTGAGGCAGGACCACCCTCCAAGCTCACACCATCAACAGCTTTGGCCTCATGGACTCTTGTGCCAGCACAGTCATGCCCTCCTTGCTGATACATGGCAAAACCCACCTACAGCAGCAAGTCCTGAGCCTTCCTTTAGGAGACAAAGGCTCCTGATGGACGACTTGATTGTCTGTTTTCAAAATAGAGTCACAAGCACGTGAAAAATAGGATCAAATTGACTTGCTTCCTATGAAAACAAATTCCGGTGCTTGGAAACTGAACATAATTTTAAATGTTATCATCCAACTAATCATGTTTTACCTCTGTTGGTATTCCATTTTTATGGTATGAACCTGGGTCAGTTTTGCATATGTCCAATCTATTTTATATATACATGTTCACTCTATTTGCACACTCAGATGGAAGACATATGCCTCTTCTCATTTGGGCAGGCCATAGTGTTATTAAAATGGAAATGTGCAGGCTTTGGGATCCAACTGCAACATATGTTTAAAAATGAAAGATAATTTTTTACTTGTAACTACCAGAAGAACTCAGAGCTTTTGACTCTATGTACAATTACCATGAGACCTTAACAGTTTAATTCACTTGGTAATTACATGGTTATTTTTTGTTCTATAAAAGGTAAAGAGGCAACATTTAATTTACAGGGTGCTGCATAATCCTGTAATTACTCAGTAATTTCTATGTCGTCATACAATTAAAGCAGGGGCCTTTCCATGGCCCAGATATGACATGAAGGAAAGTCAAAGTCAACTCAGCATTGTCAGGAAAATTGGGGGATTTCTTGGCTTCCTTCAGTTATGAAATTGAGAGAATGAGAAGTTGAAAAAGTGAAAGACATGGGCCTTAAGTACAATGACAGCCATTTGCAAATAAGGAATTTCCCTCCCAGGTCAGTGCCATCTCTTGCCCTCTAGGATTTTGGAGAATCAGCATGGCCGTGTATTCAGGCCTTCCACACCCCTCTTTTCTTACTCCATGCCTTTGCAGCCCATCTATTAGAGCTGATGCCTAGAAGGGCCTGTGACATGGGTTTTGTTTCTATAACTGGCTGATTATTGTTTCTACAGCCCAGTAACTAGTTAGGCTGTGAGGATAAGTTCTCCAATTCTCCACAGAATGGAGCAGCAGTGATTACAAGAAAGATGGCAATTTCTGGCATAAATAAACTCAGAGCTCTTGTTAAGAGCCCTTCTCTCCATCTTCTGAGTTGCTTGGCCTGGAAGTGACTGCATCATTTAAATGACAGGTAGGACATTTCCAACCCTACAGTGTCATGCATATTCTCCTTGCTCCTGCCACACTGCTCTCAGGATCCCTCTTCTTCTCCTGCTCCCCCAGCAGAGTACTCAGGCCCTCGTCCAGGGCATCTGAACATGCTACACTGTCCTTCTCACTCCTCTGCACATTTAACCATGATGTCCTGTCAAACAGGGCTTTGGCAAACACATATGTCCTATTTACCTAGGAAAGATCAGCCAAAGTCTTGTTACATCTGCATCACTTTCCTCTGCAAATTGGGATGTGTTCCAAAGGGCCCTTGAAAATGACAAGGCCTATCCCTTGATCAGCACTGGGCACCTGCAGCTTCCATCACCTTCAAAGGCTCTGGTGACACCCCTTACACTTGTGTTCCAGCCTGTGGTGTGACATTTGCTCTCAGGCAGAGAGGCAGCGTGAGAAAGTTTCCCTCTCCAAAGTCCCATGGGAGGATTCATCCTGGGCTGAGCCCACAGTGAGGAGAGCAGCACACATTTATATAAATAAAAGCAGCACCTGCAGTTCCTAACAATAAAATAAAGAGCCTATTAATCTTCATGTTTCAGGGTATTGGTGGCTAGCGCCAGGAAATCATCTCCCCACAGCCTGGGATAGCAATGTACAATTGCCTGGTTACAGGCACCAGGATCTCTTCCTTTCCCTGGACTGTCTCTTTTCCCCTCTGGCAGTCTCATTTTTTCCATGCTGTCCTCTGAGCTTCAGTGAGATCCCACTTGCTGAAAGAAGGTGTGAGAGGGCAGCAAATACGATTTCCAAGGCGCAGCACTCCCAGAGCACTGAAGCCCTGGTTAAAAAATATCCTTGTTCTGCCAGTGTATTTTAGGCACCCACTCCCCTCCTCTCTTGACACAATAACCCATAAAAATTGTGGTCTAATGCATTAATAATCTGCGAGTAAAGGTCCCAAAGTGGCCATTGACATTATAGCCATTAAGGTGCAGCGTGTCAATAGCAATGCATAGCATGAGAGCAGACACTCTGCCTGTGTGTGTGAGCACACATCCCCTCAGCTGTTTAATCCTACGCAGTGATTTCCAAGTCGCATCAGCTTCTCTCTGATCTTGGGGGACTAACATGACAAGAATCCCCCACAACTGCTACCCTGTGCATTTAACAAGAGCTGTTTCAGCACAGGAAGGATGGAGAGATTCTGAACCTGCCTCCTCTCACGCATACAATAATTCATTGGGCTGACAGAGCCTGACCACAACAGTGTTCTTGCACTGTTAATTTCCGTGGCATTTTCTGTTAACATGAACAGAGCAGTGCCCTCCTCTGGGATGCCAACACTCCATAGATCTAGGCGTCTTCCTCAGAGATGGAGATATTCCATGTAGGCCTATAAAAAGGAAAATTAATTGTGTCTACACACCCACACACTTTCTTAAAATACCACTAATATTTTACATTTCTCTAGTGGCTTTTATCCTAGAAGTTTAGGAAGCACTTTGAAACCTTAAGTCTACAGTTATCCCCCCCCACTCCCTGAGAAAAGAGCCCTCTCTGCTGTGCAAGGCAGCAGCTGCTTGGCAGCATCTCAGAGCCACCAGCAGATCAGGACAGGACGTGAAGATGTCTGTTCATCTCTTAAAGAACAGCTGATGAGCAGAAGGCAATTTAAAAGAAGCGATATAAAGGATCAACTCCTACCATATTATAAGGCCATTAAAAAGAAGGCATTTTGGAAAGGAGCAGCTTTCTGTAATATCTCTAGCCTGCCCCAGTGAGCAGAAGAACTGCAGGGTGGTTGGGTTAGCTGTGCCATGTGCCAGGAACTCAGCAGAGCACACTAGACCCCTGGGTCATTGGGTGATAAGGATGAACAAATTCATAATTTGGAGTGTTGTTACTACTCCTCTTACTTTTTCTACCTTTCTACATACCCTCGGCTTTAAGTCCTGGGCTCACCCATTCTCCAAGTGGGCTTATAGATATTAGCCTAAACACAGTTATAAGCTACAGGATTCTTCTCTCCTTCCCTCCTTGGAGGTGGGGAAGTAGCTCCTGCGAGCACTCCTATGAGCTTCTTGGCATCTGGTGTTCAGTGCTGCTTGCCCACACCAGACACCCCCACCTCAGGACACTCCTGAGCTCCCCCTCCCCAGGCACACTGTGCACCTCCTGAAGGTGCAGGGAAGGGCCTGGGAGCCTGGAGCCAGGACACCCAGTGTGGCTGCTCCCCCGCTGACACCAGGGGCTGCAGGAGTGCAGAGCCATGTGAGCAGTGAGCAGAGGCTGCCAGTGACATGCAGGCACCAGCTAATTTATCCAAGCACTGTGCACGCTCCCATCAAGGCTCCCTTGCTGTACACGGGCTTTAAGCAAAATGTAGATGCCGGCCATGAAAGGCAACTGGTAATGCTGCCCTCCTGAATGTGACATGAGCTGGCTTGGGGAGTAAATAACAACTTCAAAAGTCATTCCTAAAACTTGTAGAAAGACTTACAGGTTGCCCATCTATGCATGAATGAGCACTGCTCCTTACTGAGGATGGAGCTGATTGTTGGAAGGAATGAGAAGGAGCAGGAATCAGACAGGGGCAGGAGAAGTTAGAACAGCCTAGCAAAGGGGAAAACTGGGCAGCTGTAAGTGAACTCCAGAGACAGAACTGAATAGCCCTGTCAAACATAGTCTAAAACTATCTTTTACAGGGTAATCAATCTTCCCAGAGGGACTCTCACTCAGGAAAAGAGATAAACATCTCAGACTAGAGGCATCAATGGTACTTGGGTATGGCCCATCTCAAGCCTCAGTGAATCCCTCTGGGACACAGGTGCCCAGTGAAGGTATCATTTGCTCCTTACTGAGCCAGAAACTGTCAGGAGAGCTCTGGCTGCAGAGAGGCAGACTTTGGTCACCACTGAAATGAGGATGGTGCAGAAAGAAGCTCTCTTTTGCCCCTCTGAGAAGGCATATACACATATCTGGGTTGATGAGCCCCAGCAGTGCTTTGGATCCTACTGGTTGACTTCCCCTCACCTGGTGTTGGAGCAAAGGGAAAACTGAGCTGACTTCCTGAAAGGACCAGAGCAAATTACAGCTTTCTACTCTGGCCTGAAGTAGCAAGGAAGAAGAAGCACATCATGTTGCTGACCCACAGCAGAAGAGACTGACAGTGAAAGAGGAATCTGTCTGGCTGCCCCGTGACACTGAATTTAAAAAAAGAAAGATTGCTCAGTCCAACCAAGCGAGAAATCTTCTGCATTTTCCCAGAATATATTTTCATGACTTGGTTAACCCTATGATTAACCCTAGGCCAGACATCAGAAACTCTGCTCACCAGAGAAGGAGGAATGTGGAATGTTGCTTATTTCAATCTGATACAGAGAAAAGGCCAAGCTCCAGGCACACTGACATGATCAGCCCACTCTTAAATTTTAGGGGAATAATGGTGCAATGCAGAAAGCCTGAATGAGACTTCCAGAAGTTGCAGAAAGGTTAGCAGAAAGCAAGAAAGATGCTTAGCATAAAGCATCCCAGTTTCATCCACACAGGCTGCCAGAAGAGAAGAGGAGGAAGAGGGAGAGCAGGGGTTTGAATCAGGGGTTATGTCTGTGCGGGAAGCAGGAACTACCAGGTGCCATGCACAGCATCTGGCCCACATCCTGCACTCTCAATGCAGCCAGTGGTATTTTAAGCAGATTGACATAGATGCAATCAAGATCAGGAGCAGGCAATGTGCATATTTGCTATAGGGAAGGCAGTCAAACACTTGTTCCGCACATCAGAGGAGTCAGTGACTCCCACAAGTGAAACATCCTCCACAAAATGTTGCTATTTTGAACTTCATGGGTCTCAGCCCATCACTTCTGAACTTAGTGAGGTTTTATAAAAACCCCAAGGATATTGAAAGTATTCTGCTCCTGAAAAAAAAAACAACCCAGTAACAGTCAAGAGCTGAAGGCTTGAAGAACCAGAAACAGATTTCAGCTGGGTCAGCCCCCGGCATGAGATATGTAAAACAGGGCCAAGCTGAGGAATAGGAAACTGTAGAAGTTGTATGGAAGCAAATGCAAGTGCTGGAAGTGAAAAGCAGTGTATTTTTGAAGTATATTTCCAGGCAAGTAGGGCACAAGTAGTAATGCAGCTCTAAAAAATGCTAAGCAGATGTTTCATGGCCTTGGTGTCCTCTTCAATACCAAGCAAGTTCACTGTGCTGCTTGCTGGGGCTGACTGGTTTGCCTTTGCAAGGTTTCTTGTTTTGATTCTTGCACAGATGCCAATGTCAGCATGATGCTTGCTTTGAGATCACACCGGAGAATAAAATTGCTCCTTGTGTTACAAGCAGGGGACTTCCAAGGGGATTTTGGTGAAAAATTCTACAGAGCTGCAATTTTTTTTCAAATGGTGGTGACAATCACATTTGACTCACACCTTCTGCTCCGATTCTGTGAACAAACCTCATCTGAACTTTGAGTTAATTGCCCAGACACAGCTGGTCTGGCTTGCAGTGCAACTGTGCATACTTCAAATGGCAGTAATTTCTAAAGGAGAAAAGGGAAGCAGGGTTTTGCTGAACACGACATTTTTTGCCAGCTTGCTCGATCCCAACGTCACCATTTATGAGAAGCTCTTGCTAAAAGAGTTTGGCACATTGACACTCATCTGGCCACAATGCCAAAGGACCTTGGACAACCTGTGACTGCTGAAATACTGCCCAAGGACACATCCTCCCTGCTCCCAAGGCTGGGGCTGTTTTGAAAGCATTCATGCACAGAGAGGGTGCAACTGGCTCCAGCTATGCTCAATCTGTGCATACAAGGGCCACTTCTGTGGTTTGCTCCACACACTTCAAGGCCTGCTCAACAGTTCCCTTTCACCTGTTTTCATGGATCCTGGGAAGATCAAAAAGGTCTCTGTAGGTGCATCCCTGCTCTCTCAGGAAGCACGGCAGGTGTGCTTTGGTGTGAGTCTGAGTGTCTGTTCACACAGAGTTTGAGCCACACGCTCTGTCTGGTACCACATGGCAAACATTACACATGCAATCCTAGCATCAGAACTGCACACAGAAACACTGGAGACAGGAAAGGAACTTCAGATGCTTTAATCATCTTTATATTCTATCTCCTAATATGTGCACACGGCATAGTGAGATTCTTTGATACAAGACCTCAGCTCTTTGCCACAATCTTTCAGTTTTGGAAGAAATTTTCAGGTCAAACCCCAAATACTAATCCACAGCTATTCTTCTAGAGGCAAAGATAAGACAAGATAGAAGAAGGAATGTGACATATCACAACCTGTGACTCCAGACTACCCTGCTTAGAGCTATCAAGTTACAGAGGGACAAAGGAGAAGGGAGGAAGCTACATGGTCAGCCCTGAATAATTTGGCTTCCCCCATCTCTTTTAGAACCCTTCCCCTTATTTATTTTTATGTCAATTTTGTTGATTAATTATAAATTATGCAATCAAGGCCCCTTCCATTTATGTCTGTTCCAATAACAGAGGTCACTGGTCACTACCCAGAGGACCCTGATTTCTGCCAGCCCTAGTGTACCTCTGGCAGCTTTCTCCCTTCACCCAAATGATGGCTTGCAGCCACACAGCTCCACAGACCCGGCCGAGAGAAGTGCCTTTCCCACCTCTCACCAGCATAACACTTCAGGGAAGAGGAAAACACAGTATGAGGCTACTGAGAAATGACCTTGCCAAATGGGATTTCCCGAAGTGAAGTTCCACTGGCAGACAGCCTTGCATTTGAGAAGTGTCCCCCATCACTAGGGATTGTAATCATGAGGACGGAGAGAGCAGCTCAGATGGCTGACTCCCTCACTATGGAGAGCTGGCAGACTGCTTAGTTCAACTATTTGCTGTTATTTCTGCATGGCACACGACTGGGCACACGGAAATCTCTCTCCTCTGTGGCTGCCTGATAGACCTTTTAAAGTAACAGCACAAACCAAACAATCACGCGACCAACAAAGCAGGAAAGAAAATGCTTTCCAGAATGAATAGAACAAACTCTGCCTTTTTTTTTCTTTTTTGTTTTTCATTTCTTTTCTGAATACCAAAGGACCACTGAAGTTCAGCAAATCAGATTGGAGTAGTTTAATGGCATTTGTGCCACTGTGGTGACACGGGGCTCCAGGCAAGAGAAAGGCTAAGTGGTGTGTAATGCACTACTCCCTCCCTGCCCAGTTCCTGGCTCAACGTGCAGGGTAAGGCCATGGCATGTGCAGTGGGATGCTTCCTCTACCTGCACTCTGTCTTGACTTCTTTCCTGCAGGTGCCATTCTCTGTCCCCCTGCACTGGTGGGGAGGAGGTAGATTAAGCCCAGAAGGCAGGGAGGGGTGGGTAAAGGGTGTTTTAAGATTTGGTTTTGTTTCTCATTATGTTACTCTCATTTGATTGGTAATAAGCCAAATTAATTTCCCCAAACTGGGTCTGTTGTGCCCACGGTGGCAGTTGGAGAGTGATCTCTTCCTGTCCTTGTCCCAGCCCACAAGCCTTTCATTTTATTTTCTCTCTGCTCTGAGGAAGAGACTGACAGAACAACTTTGCTGGGCACTTGGTGTCCAGCCAGAGTCAGCCCACTGTAGTCTCCAATTAGCACCAATCAATCATTTTGATGAGCTGTTGATGCACAGTATGAGCAGATGTGCTCCTGCAGACTCTGACAGGTCTGGCTGTAGGTCAGCTTGTGAAAACCAGGCATGTCTTATCACCAAAAAAATTTTATTTGGATGAGGTGGAATGAAGACACTGGACTACCCGGGTTTATGATGAGGTAGACCAGGAGTTGCTTGCAAACTGTGTGCCTTTGGGAAAGTATACCAAAGTGTTTAGAAGGACATGGGAAAAGCCAAGGAAGGAAGCTGGCTCTCAGGAGCAGGACAGGGTCGATGACAAAATCAAAAACCACAGCTGGTGACTGGGGCCGTGGCAGTGGTGGCCTGTGGTGCTATGGAGATTAGAAACTCAGGCAAACAAAAGGCAAAGGCAGGGATCAAAGGCAGGGAATTTCATAGGCAACAATCTGATTGGACCTGAGTAGGGATTTATTCATGAGGATCTGGAAATCACAACAAAACTGAACAGCTTTTCCATTACCCTCCTAGCTCACGGCTCTGCAGAAAGCAAGTTTGGAGCACTTTTGCCAGCCTCTGTGAATTCATGGTGATTGACAAAGGTCAGTGACACAAAAACCAGACAGCTTCACCCAGACTGGGAAAGGAGATGACCTTAAACCTGAACAGGACTTAATCCTCTGATCGACAGCAGAAGCAATGCAATCATCATAACAGTGCTCAGGATCTGTGTGGCTTCACGTCTCTGATGTGGAGGGTGATCAGATCCAGAGACAAGGTTTGGCCAGCACTGGTAAACAGGGATTTGGCCCTGTACTCCCCTGGGATTTTTCTGGGTTTACAGACCAGGCTTTTGGTGTGCTCATAGCCTGCAAAGGGGATGGTAAATAGATAAAACTACATGGCAGCCTGAGCTCTTAACACACACACACATCAAATTTGTTAACACTCACTTAAAAATTGCCAGTCCTCAAAGAAATAACTTGATACTCTGCAGAATTTTCAGAGTCTCCAGCACAGCAAAGTCAGAGCTCTGGTCTAAAACCAGATTATAACAAGTGTTGAGCTCGACAGGCAGAGAGGGGCTTCATTTTGACAGGCAGCCTCTGGCAGAGCTCTTTTTAACAGGCTACCAACCCAGCTGTCTCCCTGCCCCTCTGCCTGGGATAAGCACTCACTGCCTCTGTGTTAACTTATTCTGTCAGTGTGGAGTCTCATGATAAATCACTGTCTGGGGAATGGAGAGCATCACAGTGCAGACAGAAACGCCTTACCCAAATCTCAGCCTTGGAGGTCACATCCTTTGGCAGGGGAGCTGTGGGCACCTTTGATTGCTGCAGCAGGTTGGAGCAGTAAACATAAGGGCCAGAGCTTGGATCATGCTCTTTTATTTTCCAGCACAAATCTCCCCCTCTTTGTGCAACATATTCCATTAAAGTGAATCACCTGATCTAAGTACTTTGTTTTACTGAAAGAAGAGAAAAAAGATGTCTATGACTTTCTCAGAGGGGTAAGGAAAGGGCTGACCACCCACCTTTCCTTCTGAACAAAGTTGCAGAGCAAAAGCATTCACATTTGCCTTGCTATGAGACCACCCAGCCTGCACTTGCACAGGTATTTTGCAACCTGTGAATCCAGCCCATCTTCTGTGCCAGGTCCCTTCACAGGCAGGCTGGGATCTCACAGCTCACCTCCCTCCTCCAGACATCTCAGCAGTGGGAATGAAAGCCCACAAGGTCTAGACAATTAAATCAAAGTACAAACTGAGGAGGTGAGTGTGCTCCCACGTCCCCATTAAAATGTATTAGCATCACCTGAGGGGGCTGGAAGACAATAGGCATTGAGGAGGAATCCTGATGGGGAATGAAGATTGTGTCTTATTTGAGAAGGATGGAACTGAGCAGATGTGGTCAGTCAATGCAAAGGGTTTAATTTCAAACAATCATCATCATCATCACTATCAACCCCAACCTTCAGGGTTTTCTTAGTTGAAAAATGATGCAGCTCATTTGGTGTCAATAAATCTAGCTCCTGAGTGGAATAAAAACCTTAAATATTTCAGCACTTTGGGGCTGACTCATGCTGAGCTTGAAATTCAGAGGTTTGCAGCAGGAACTCTAGCTATGCTTGAGCTTAATGAAAAAGTACACAGGCAGTATCCTCAGGAGCTAAACTGGCTTCTGCAGCCAGCATGTTGGATTTTCAGCATTGCCCCAAACTTTATTTTCTCTGCTACAAACCAGGAAGTACTCCCCACCACCTCTCATGAGGACGTGAACTTCTGAGGCTTCAAGGCTTCAGTGTTTTCCTTCAGGGGCTCACTGATCCAGGGCATGAAAGCAGGAGCCTGTACACATTTAAACAGCACCAAAACAACATCCCTGCTACTGAGGGTCCCTTCTCTCTGGCTGGATTGCATTGCATGTGCTCGACTTCTGCACTGGAGTGTGCTGAGCACTGTGGAAGGTGATCAGAGACTGGGGAGATGAAGTATAGGATCCTGCAGAATAATGGTGAGAAGAGTAAAGATTCTCAAATGGTCCATAGGAGGGAAGGACATGGGGGGAGCCCACCATGAAATCCATCGTGGTGGGAGATAAGGGGGGAGCAGATCAGCCAGGACGCTGTGGCCGGATCTAAGGACAGTGGTCAAAGGAGGGATCCCATATTTGACAGTGGGACTTTGCTTGGTAGTGACAGGACATCGTGTGAGCCAGACCCTGCCCGAGAGGTTAGCAACAAGACAGTCAGCAGTTCCCTCAGAAGAAAGCACACAGCAAAGGGAAGGGAGCACCTGGCTCCAAGGCACTTCCCATCTGTAGGAAGTGTCTTTTTCCCATGAAATGTGGGAGTTTTCTCCACCATAAAACTGGCATGCTCAAAAGGCTGCCCTGCCTTAATGGTATCCTGTTGTTCTGCTGGTTAGATGTGGGGGAGAATCATGGGATAAATCAAGTTTCCTTGGTTTCTGTTTGCCCATAATTTTGCAAGCTGACTTCTCAGGTGCATCAGGGGAAAGCAACAGGGATAAGGGTTCAGCAGGTGAATTCAAAGCAGACATAGATTACCTCAAGCACATCGAGGTCCCAGGGAGTATTTGGAGCTGTTGTCACTGACCAGGCTTGTGGTAATGAATTTTTTACTCTAGGGATCAGATGTTCCCCTCAGTTATATTAAATTGATTTCTCCTCTTGATAAAGCTGAACTTTCTTTCCCTGGGTCAGAAGTTTGTCTGGGGGAGAGAGAGACAGAGAGAGGGTCTGGTACCTCGGGCCAGACTGGGAAGGAGGTAGTAGGAATCTGGATGGGGCTGATACCTCAGATGATACTGAGATTAAATGAGACAAAGAAACAATGGCATCAACAACAATAGGATTTGTAAAAGTGCATTTTCCCTACATTTCCTCTCATTTATCCCTTTCCTCCTTGAAAGCTGGGGACAGAATAAAAAATATAAAAGAGAAAAAAAATTTAGGCCCTTGCAGCAAGAATACAAAAAAAAAAAAAAAAAAAAAAAGGGGAGAGGGAAGGAGGGGGGGGGCTCTGGGGGAG
>WAAG01044372.1:132552-143792 GCA_013390105.1 Tichodroma muraria
AAAAAAAAAACCAAAAAAAAAACCAACCTGGAAAAGGTGTTTGAATGGAACTGGATGTGAAGTTACTTATCTGTGTGTAGGAATGCTTGTATTTGTGTACCTGCATAAGCACAGATACTGCTCTTTTATTCAAATTAGTTTAAAAGAGACTTGCATTTGCT
Source organism: Tichodroma muraria (assembly GCA_013390105.1). Taxonomy (NCBI): domain Eukaryota; kingdom Metazoa; phylum Chordata; class Aves; order Passeriformes; family Sittidae; genus Tichodroma; species Tichodroma muraria. The sequence goes on from WAAG01044372.1 coordinate 132,714, forward strand.
TACAGTGAAAAGATAAACAGACACACAGAATTAAAAACTAAACTCTGCCTCTCTCCTAGGTGACACCGTATAATTATCCCTGCTTTTGGTCCAGGCAGCATCAGATGGTGCTCCAAGAGATGCACCAGCCACCACAACACTGTTTTGTTGTCCTAAGGACTTCAGAAGGGTTGCCTTGAAAACCTGAACCTATGGCCTCTTCCACTAGCATGAAACTCCAAGTTTACATCTTGTATCACAACATCTATAACATACAGCAAGCAGCAAAGAGGTTCAGACATGGAGCAGGGAGGGTGAAACAAGCCACCCAACCTGATAATGAAAAGCAAGCACTTGGCCTTGGTGTGGAGCATCTCAGATAAGTAGTTTAATTGGCAAGCTCTGGTGCTGGAGGGAGGGAAATCTAAGCTAAATTAAAAGATTAAAAAGATATTTTTTCATCAAGTGGCAAAATGGAAGAAGTGGACAAGTCTGCTCNCTGCATCTCCATGGCAACATGGCCTTGTCAACAGAGAAGAAAGTGTTTTTGTCAGGATGGGCCCAAACACGTAAAAGCCATTTCGATTTGGGGGCAACACGATCTTCTTCAATCAATACTGCACACGTAGTAATGACTCCTGCCACTTTTTTCATAAATCTCCACTTTCTGCTTTCATTTCCTGTGGTTTGACATCACTGTGAACTGGAACTAGGTTTAAATTTCCTATGGTTTTCAGCCCACTCTGCCCTCATCTGCAACGCATGAAGCCTCATGCAGCAGCTTCCTCTGTGACACACTCGATACACAGTGTACTCACAGGTGGGATTAGCCTGGTCTGAAATGAGACAGGCTTTGAGGAATGCCCCAGTGGCACCATGCATGGGTGTAACAGCTGGAATTCTGGTCATGGCTGAGATGAGGGGTCCGACACAGGATGGAGACTCTTTCTCTCCAGCACTTACCTCTAATAGGATGCAAAATTTAACTCCCTGAGCATCTTGACTCTCAAGAAATTGTGGTTTCCCTTCTAGGCATGATTGATAGGTCTTCACACCCTCTGAGTAAAAATGGGATTTCTTCTCCATTTTTTCCCTTCATTTCCAGTTTGAGATCTCATTCTTCATGACTGCCAATTGAATGCATTGGTCTTTCCAAACAATCAGCTCAGCAGTACAACCACAGAAATCACCACGTGGCCAAAGGGATTTCTGTGTGCATGCGAGAGTCTGCAAGGTTGCATGCTAGGAAGGGAGAGATAGAATATGTAGGAGATGTAAATGTTTATCTCTATTTTTCATTTAAATCAGTAGATTTTAAGCATATGATCCAACACATTGCAGTAGGCTGCTAAATGCTTTACTGTGGAATTTACTAAAGAAATGTAAAATATCTTTTCTCATAATAACTGCAATCTAGCTAGACTTAAAACAATGCCCTTTTTGTTGTTTTATATTCTATTTTGCCATTTGTAGAGGGATTTTTGAACGTATCTCCAATTGAGAGAACATATTTAAACCCCATTGAGAACTGTGATTTGGTGAAAACAGAGGCAAAGAGAATTCCACATTTGTGTACTTTAGCCAATGCAGACAGAGGGAAGCTCCTTTGAGAGACATGTACTGCTGCTTTTGAATGTTACATGAGGGTCAGTGATTTGGATCCTGCCTGTTCCCTGCAGGCCTTCAGGTTTTGAAGAGGGGCCATTTGGTGATTGACATCTTTGATTCCCAGATGAATTTCCCAGCCTTGTAAGCACACTCTGTATGTTGGTGTGGCCCCCTTCAGTGCTGTGGCCAGAACCCAGAGGAAAAGAACACAGGGAGGTATGTTATATTATTGCTATTAAATTAATGTTATTAACTTGTCACATATATACTACTGAATTAATGACCTGAATTAAGAAAGAAGCTGTCATTGCTAAACCACACAGTTTACAAATGGGTTTATAAACTCTGGGCTTGAGTCATCCCCAAGTGAGGCAGGAGATTTCTCTATAAAGGGTCTGCCATCAGTGCTGCTCTACACAATCTGTGTCAGTGTCTACCACAGCAAGGCCTCAAATGAACTGCACTTGCTTCATGCGCCTGGCATGGGGAGTAGAAACCCCTCTGAAATGAGTGATGACACCTCACTGCAGGCAATGATACACTGGATGGGGTGCAAATAAGGATCTATGCATTCTCTGTTTGTCTGGCCATCTGTCTGTCTAACCACTCATCATGAGCTGAGTGGCGGTGTCACCTGGAAGCTGTCAGTAAAAGACACAGTTAGTAAACACAAACCAGAATTGCTATTTTGGTTCCTTCATTCCTGAGTAGAAACGTGCATGGTCATTTGATAATCTGGATGACTTCCCTCATTGGTGACTGCAGTAATTGGTAAGAGAATTGAGAAGGATTTGGGCAAAGACAGTTTTTATGAGCATCTGGTGTTGACACGGGCTCATCCTTTCCAACCACTGACAGAACAGTCCAGAAAATGGTTCATGGACTGGAAATCATGAGCTGATCATATTTTGACAGTGGTTTTTCAGAATTTTTCCAGACTGATTTTTTTGGTGAAGATGAATCTCTTACTACCCTTCTAAAATGAAATTAATGTATTGGAAATGAGTTTGAAATACCACCTGAAGGTAACACCAGGGGAAAAAGAGACCATTTCTCTATTGGCTTCTCTTGGAACAGGAAAGATGAAGGTGGTGGCAGCCTTCACCAAGAGAGCATTTCTTTTCTCACACCTTGTTTTCCGCTCTTTCTTCTTCCAGAGCAGCACCTTTCACGTATTTGGTGTTCTGAGGGTTGAAGAGGGACTTCCTCTTAGAAAAGCCAGACTAGGACTAGCAAAACGAAGAAAAAACCCCATTTAACTCCTTTCCGCAGTTTAGTGACTTCTCTCATTCAGTCCTGATTTTGAATTCTTCTGAAATTGGAGAATTCAAATGAGACCAAGAGCTGTCACATTACAACAGTTCAGTTTCAGTCCATCAACTAAATAAATCTCTTAAAGAGGTGATTCATGCTGTGTCCCCTCCCAATTCTTCTTCATTTGCTCTGGGCAGGGGTAACCCTTTCCCACTGAGGTTTGGGGTAGGCTTAGGACTATAAAAATCTGAATCTGTTGAATCCTGCAATCAAAAATGTCATTGCAGCGCAGTATTGGGAGGAGGAATTAGGATTAATGTTTGGGTAAAAGCTGGCTCAAAAGTAGCACACCACAGGGTTTACTCCATTCGGAGGAAATCCAGGATTTGTGCAGGATACACCAGATTGAGTTCAGTCTTTTTGTCTTTGAACTGATCGATTCCAGTCCCTCAACACAGATGGGCTTCACAGGGCTGGTGGAAAATACATCCTAAAATCACTGGAATCTGGAGAAAGGTTTTTTTCCTGCCTGCAATCAAGTCCAGAGATATTAATTAGACATCATGCATATGTTTGGTTCATTGAGACGAAAGTTAAGGCAGACTTTTCTCAGCAGTGAAAGCCATCCCACTGGAATACTGATTAAAAAGAAGCAGGGTTGATAGGAGTAGATGAAAAGGAGGTGAGTGTATGAGGTGGACCAGTGAGCCGGGAACCAAGATGGCAGGGTTTATTTCTGCTATTAATTCTTTCTGCAGCCTGCAGAAAATTTGCAAACCTGTCAGTGCCTTCATCTCCAAAATGAGAACCGCTCCAAAGTTGTGGTGGTGTTGTCATTTTTTTTTTTTTCCTTTACTGAGAATTAATTACTGTCTAAAAAGCACTTTGGGATCCCAGAATGAAAGGAGCAAAACAAATGCAAAGTATTCAATTGTTTTAATATCTCTGCTATAGACCCAGGATGGAGGCACCTTGCCACTCACACAATTACCTTCCTGCAGCTGCAGCCTCTCAGGCAGCTAATATATGCTGCATCTCTACATCTAGGTACAGAGAAAGACCCAGACCCTCCCACCCATCATTTACTTCCCCTCTCCTCATCCTTCCCCTCCCTTTTCCCCCGTTGCATTAAAAGAAGAGATGGCATTAAAGTAACTTTATCTCTTTGGTGCACACATATACAAACTCAATGGCTGGCAGTGTTATGAGGCTTATTGCTGAGTGCGTAATGACTGCTGCTTTTTTGGATGAATGAATTCAGTGGGTGACAGGTATGTAATTCATGGCTTTGTAAAAAGCTTTGAGAGGAAGTGTATGAAATGTACAATATAAATGTCAATACACTGCACACTTTAAAGCCTGTGGGTTGAGTCATAGGGAGGGTAGGTTTAAGGGGGGGATCATAAATAGCACAAGAACAGCTGGTTTCCCTGGGTAATGATGACTGAAGATCTGAGTAGTGACTGCTTAAACATACCCGCTCGTGGAGGTTCTTGCATAGACCTCTCCTCCACAGTCTCCAAGCACCTCACACTCTGCAGAGCATTTATTCTCCTGACAGGGGAGGGTGCTTTCTCAACATGTGGAGTTTGGGTGTCTCTGTGGGGAGAAAAACAGGACTGGCAGAGAGGGGACCCCTGACCCACCGCAGCCCCCCAAACCCTAAGCATTGTGCCTCCAGACATGGTTCCTGTGGTGTTGCTGCCTGAGCTGAGCACAAATGGGAGCTTTGGTGTGATCCTATGCCCACACCAAACCCTCTCTGCATTCCCAGCAGTCCTAGTATCCTGTGCCTCTCCCTAGACAGAGAGGATGAGCCTGGTCCTCAAGGCACGGGGACACCGACCCGTCTGCTTCAGAGACAGCAAATATTGACCAGCCTCTGTGTAAGGGAGCTCTGCTTCTTTATCTTAAACCAGTACATTCACCCTGGAAAATAAGGGCTGACAAGGAAGCCTTCACTGAACTTGAAAGAATGCCTGTGGATGCCAGGGCCTGATAAGAGGTTCATATTTTTGTGGCCATGAAGTTCCTGCAGCAGCCAGCTCTGCCACTAATTGTTTCCCTGTAGTATTTTTGTTATATATATGGAGTAATGCCTGAGGGAGCTACATAAAAAAGCCTTTGGGGCTCTTGATTCTCTTGATTGTCTAACTTGGGAAACTTCAGCTCCAGTATTTATCCCTAATTAATGCCTTTGCATGGCTGATACTTGTAAAGTGTTTTCTTGGCTGAACAAGCACTATTTTGTCCAGAAATAGGATAGAGATATATAAGGAAGTTCCCAGCACAGGCAACAAGTTACCATACATCAGCAGATGATGCAAAAATATGAAGTATTCCAAGTTAGCTTGCTGCTTTTTTTACCTCCCTCCCTGCAGATTACACTGACTAATTACACTGCCACATGAGAGAGAGAGATTACACATCCCTTTCTTCAAACAAGTGCGAGAAGGCACTGAAAACCTCCAGTTTTTCTCATTAAGGTGTGTAAATCCACTTGGGTCTAATCTGGAGAGAGGATTCCTCGTCACGCCAGTTTAACTCATCTCCACCCTTTGGCTGTTCCTCTGTAGGGAGTCCAGCACAGCGAGCGCCAGCCCAGCCCAGGGTGCCGGTGGGCTCCTGCAGGCTCCCAGCTGCACCATTAACCCTGCCCGTGGCTTCCTGCCCTGCCACCGCGCCCCGCTGCAACCTGAGCCAGCGCCTGCGATTAAACCTGGAGAAATAGTGCACTGCCTTTCATGAACGGCTCCGCAAGCAGCAAAGGGAACTGATGAAGAGGATTTATTTAGTTTATCCGGGAGCTGGGTGTGTTAAATGCTATGACTTTTTAAGGCTCTCCGCAACAGAGGCCATAAACAACGTGTAGTCGTAGAAACGAACAAAAGTCTCTAAATCCCAGCAATATGAGTGAGAGCTCAGGACTGCTTCTTGGCAAGTGCAAATGTTCTTTCCAGGGCAAAAGGTGTGAAACACAACTTGTTCTGCCAAAACCTCTGCTCCTCCTGCAGGACAGCAGCTGCTTCAGGTACCACGGTGTGGTGTGGATATGCGCTCCCTGCTACAGGTGAGCGCCAGGAGACCCTGCATGTCAGAGCTGGCTGCACCAGAGGGGACTGAGGCACAGAAACTCTGTCACCGACTTTTGTGGGAGCGTCTAGACCTCTGAGTCTTGCATCTTGGGCATCGGGTTTGGGAGACCAAACCAAAACCACGTATGATTTTTACTTTCTTTGCACAGTACTCACCTCTGCTACAATGTTGCAAAAAAGTAACGCCGAGGCCGGGCAAAAGGCCAATTATTTATTGATACAAAATGGCTACAGGAGCAAGGGGCTAAGCTAGTCTCAGTCCCTCATGGCAAGCCAGAGCAACCAAAATACCTGTACAGGCAACTCTCACAATGGTCTACTCGTGAGAGAGAAGCACCCCTGAGGGCGGTCAGTCTCTTCTTATAGCTTCAGTCCCTTCAGCGATTGGTCCATTTTGGATCCTGCGTGTGATTGGTGCATTTCCTCGGCTCTCATTGGTCGTTATCGGGGTGCTTCCTACGCCAATCGTTCTTTCCCGCCATGATTTGATTGGTTGGTTGTATCCACCAATGAAGGCCCTTGGTTGCCGTCCCTGAGTTGCCCAGAGGAGAACGGAAGATCCCTCCCGGTACTATTCCCCCAATAACTTCATAACTATAACAACCATTAGGAATGCAACAATACAACATCTCCACCTAAACAGCACCGCAACTGCAAGCGCTTGTAACCACCCAGACCTACTTGGCAAAACTGACACAGCTGCGAACGGAAATCAAACCCCACAGTCAACGTTCTGATACAACTATTAAAAAAAAGTTTCAACTCCCTTTTTGTGTCTATAACATCTCTAATGTGGAGGTGTCCACCCCTACCTTTGCCTTTCTTGACACCTCCAGTGTGCAGGTGAGATACCATTTCCTTGGGGAGAACCCAGCCCAAAGTTTTTTTCTTCCTGCCACGTTTGCTTTGTGGCCTAGTGACTTATTTACTGCTCTCTGCATCCTGCACTTAATACCAGGTATAAATTCCTCGTGGGCTTTTTCCTACAGTGATCCTCACCTTAGTGCCTCTCAAAGATTAAATTATCTTCCTGTGTTTGCTCAGGTTCATAGCAGAGCTGCAGGAAGAGGTCCCAGCATGGGATCCATCCATGGAAAGGCTGAGCAACGCTTTCTTCTCCTTTATTTAGAGATGCTGAGTAATGCTGGGAATCAGATTTTAAGAGGCATCACATTTTCTGCTTTCTCTGTGCTCAGCATCCTTCTTAGTAATGAATGAATATATAATTTTGGGGGTAAAAGAGTGCAATATTGTTTCATGCATCTTTATTCTCAGCTATTCTTTATTAATCTTTATTCTGCTCTTTCACTTCCTTTTTTTTTTTTTACAGCTCTCTTTCTTTTCTTCTTTTTTTTCCCCTCCCCCCACCTTTTTTTTTTTTTGTTTTATCTTTCTTTTCTTCTGCTGCCCTCCCAGCTTTTCATTACTGTCATCTTTTTTCCCAGCCACTGAACCCTTGATGTTGTTCTAATTGACAGACGGGGTTTAAAAGCACATTCGAAAGCGCCTGTCTTTTTAAATAGACTCCTGTCTCATCAAAAGATGTACAGCAACATTCCATTAGAGCACATCATTTGAAAATAGATTGGGCTTTTAGCAACTGCACTCATATTTTCATAGTTAGGCTGTTCTGCTGGGATCGTCCCTCCCCCTTGCCAGCCCCCACCATCTCCTCTTATGGGGAGGGAAAGTGGAAAAGATACATTAAAGAGAGATTAACGAATGTTTTGTTTTGTTTGGGTTTTCTCCTCTGTGTGGCTCTTGGGTGCTTGTTCTGCATGTTTATTTCTCATGGCCACGGCTCTGAAAGTTTTGGAGTGAAAAGGGGGATGCAAAATGCACGGGGTGCTGACGTAAATGGAGACACGGCTAAAGAGCAGCAAAAAACTGGCTCTTGTTGCACTGCATTGACTGCTAGTTCATGAATGGGGATCCAGCCGTGGCTTTCTCAACCAGTTTGTGCACAGGGAATTCAGAACCTGCCCTGCAGTAAGGCAGACAAGGAAGTGGTCACTGAGAGATAGCTCTGCCCCACAGCCATGTCCATGTGAGCTTTTAAGCAAGATCTCTTGGATATCAAAAACACAGTAACCGCCGGAGCTGAAGAGGCTGTGTGGGTACAGCAGATTCTGGAAAAAATCTGGCGGTGGAAAAGCCCTGACTGAACCCATGTTGAGCTTTGTCAGCTGAAAGCTAAGCTGGCCACAACTGCTGTGGCCTTTGAGTTGTGTGGAGATGGAAAAGGAAGATCAGAGCCACCAGCGAGGCCAGGCTTTGGCATGTGTCACATTTGCGATGCTGTTCAGGGTCCCTGTCCCTATGCAGGCACTTCAGCAGCTGTGATCCTGAGTTGGGTGTGGCAGCAAGTAGGAAGACTTTGGGTGTCCTAACAGAAGAGGGTAAAATGTCTGAAGGAATTGGGAGCCAGGGAAGGTACAGAAACCCTGGGTTTCTCTTGGTGGGACAGAGAACTGAGCTAAGTCTACTCTATCCTTCCATTTTCTTTGGGGCAGCTGTGAACGTCTGCTACAATGTGCATTTTTCCTTATTGCTTGGAGTGATGGTTCTGCTCAGTTTTTACATTTAGAACATCAAAGAAGATGAAGATGGAAAAGGTCTTGCAAAGGTCTATTAGATTATGCAGTTCCTTCCGTTACCTCTACAACCCCTCCAAATATTGTGTAATGAAAATTATTGTGTTCCTGAAATTGCTGAAGTTTAATTACCATCTACTTGGTAATCATATTGAGATGCACCAATATACTTTATGAGGTCATCATTTATGAACTACAGTTCCTTGCTGTTCAGTATCAGGGCTACTTCTGTCACCACCAGCACGAGCCAGCAATTGCTCTTGCCTGAGCCTGAAGGCCCCTATTGTTTTACATTCAGAAGAAAACTGGTCCAGACTTGGAAGTTGGATCCAATTCTAACTTTAAATCTGCTAGAAGTACTTAGACATGGACATCTAGTGTGTGCTGAGAAACAAAGACAAGATCCCCTTTCTGGAGTCAGAGGTGGTTTTTGTGCAGAGGCAGGAGCATTCAGAGGGCATGGCACCCATCTCTGCACCATGTGCAACAACTTTTTGCTCCCAGTTATTGGCATTTTCCATGACATACTCCATCCTCTTAAAACCCAGCTGAGGGGAGAAGGAACAGCCAGCTCTGACTTGCAAAGGAGATGGGTGTGCAGGATATTTATTTACTGATTTTTCCAAGTCCCAAAGATCTGCCTTCATATACACTGTCCCTTTGGTCGCAAGACAGTCTGTTCACAGCTCCTCAATGTTTCATCCAGATGCGTCAGTGGAAAACATCATTTACCTTAGGGGCTAAGCTTTCTTTCCCAAGCATAGGTAGTCAAAAGCCATTCCTGTGCTAAGCCCAGCATTGATCAATACCTGGGACTTAATGATCCCCTCTCTCCACACCCCTGCCCAAGTTATTTACTCTTGCTATGCCACTATTAAGACTGACAGGTACAGAAACAGTAGGTACAATTTTCAGTCCCTACAAAGCAGGAGCTCAATGCTTCCCTTTTGCTATCCTTGTCCCTGTTTCACGTGTAGTAATGATAATCTCTGTGGCTTTGTTGGATCCTCACAATAAACAGCTTCTCAGATTGATTAAAACCTCTACACTTGGCTCTGGCTGTGCATTGATTTTAGCTGCTGCTTGTTGTTTTGTGTACAGCACATCATAGAAATCAGAGGTGGAAAAGACTTATTAGGTATCAACTTAAATGTCTGAGTCTTCCCCCCCNCTGTGATCTAGGAGGGGATTTTAATTGCAATGTATTTGTGGCAACTTTTCAACTTTTCCCAATCCCTTCCCAAATGGCCCAGGAACCATCCTGCCCACACAAGACCCAATCTCCCCTAACTACAGTGCTGGCACAAGCAGGGAAACTGGTTCCTGGCCTGTTGCTCCTCTGTACTCAGTACAGAATGTCTCTCTGGAGCCTTCTAAATACAGATGCTTCCTTGGAGCTCTCTTCTACTCAAAGGAAGACACAAACAACCCAGGCTTTGAAGCTAATGGGTGTTTCTGTTACCCTCAAGCAGGATGCTTAGGTTCATTCAAAGAGCATCCCTGCCCTCCCTATCCTTTCACACCAGCCTTTTGAGAAACAGTTTTTCTGCACAGGTGAATAAGTTGGTTCAGAGGATTTATCCTTGTTGAAGATGGGAGCTGTTGCCATCGATCCACCCTCAAAGTTCTGATTTCTTCAGGGCAATTCCTCTCTGATGCTGTCTTGATTGCCAGTATTTCCATTATCTTAATTCTTGGTCAAAAGTTGGACTCAATGACCCCAGAGGCCTTTTCCAACCCTAATGATTCTATACTTGTGAGCCTGAAAACCTTTAAGCCACTGGCTTAAAGGTTGTTCTGCTTTCTGCCTTCCAATATAGCTCTTAACCACTTCAGTAGGATGGACCTCTCAGAGGAGTTGTGGAGGGAAGCAGGATGGGCAGTGCTTCTGTGCTGACCACTTCTTATCACACACACATGCAGATCAGAGACCTCTTGCAGCCTATTGATTTGTGGGGGAAAACTTTCCAGCACAGTGCAATAGGAGCAACCCTGCAGAAGTGACTAACTCTCTGCTCGTTTAGCTCCCCAAGGCAGCTTATGGGAGAGTCAGTGCTGTGCAGAGGACTGCACTGCATGGCTGAGAGCAGATGCAGATGAGGCATCCAGTTGTTGGCTGTACAATAAATCCCATCCTTTGATTAAAAAGCAGGAAGAAGGGATAAGGCAGCTGGCAGACAACTTTTACACTTCCCTATTCCCAAAAGTGTTGAGCAGCTCTTGGCTTGGATGAGAATATTTTCCATTTCTATTGCCAGCAAAGTGCAGAACAATGGAGAATCATCCCTTGTTTTCTGTGTCTCTTCTGAAAAACTAAAGAGCTTCTGTGGACACATTAAATGGGCTGGATGCAGCCAGCACAAATTCCACCCAAGTGCCCATTATCTCATGTTTCTCAGTGCTTGGCTCTAAGCCTGCAGAGGCACCCAGCCAAAAGGAAACAGGCCCTGGATGTGTTCACATCAGGAGGGACAGGTATCTCCTACAGTGAGACCTTTCACATTGGAGACCTACAGAAGAAACTGTGGCTCCTGCACAGAATGTGACCC
>WAAG01044387.1:0-15082 GCA_013390105.1 Tichodroma muraria
GTGTTTTATCTCTACCCTCCTTCAACTCCCAGGAGTTTTGGATGACAAATCTCAAACTCAGGAACCATCTTGCTCAGATCTCTTCCTGTTTCCAGATGAAAGTGGAAATGTGTCACAAGAGCCAAGTCCTACTTACACTTCATTTACTCATCACCTGATAAGTGAGGCCATGGGAGATGTTCCAGCAGAAAGTGATGATTTCTGCATTCTTTTTGCTCCTAAAGTTGCTGTTGCTGTAAGATCCTTTGAAAATTACTAAAAAAACCCACATATATAAACTGAACTAGAGGAAAGCCTATGCAAAACCTGCACAAATAAGATTTTCATAGATTTCTGTGATTGCTTAGTGATGCTTTTCTGTTTGGAAGGAATTCATGCATGGTTACTGTTAGGAATGAGTGCAAGTATTTTCGAGTAGATACGTTTTTTCTATATCTCAGGACTATATTATTGTTCTCTCATCTGAATGTTACATTAAACTGTGTTGTCAGTTTTCCTACATTTTAGTCATGTTTAATCATTGTTATATCAACTTACTATGCCTTAATGGCATAGTTAGGAAAAAATTGTGTTAAGCAAAAACCAGTATTTATCAAAACAGCAGCTTTGCATGTCTTCTAATCTTTTGTTCATTTCTCTCTTAATCTAAGCTCTCAGTGTTTCTAAGGACCTAAGATCTTTGCCAAACCTTAGAGGAAAGCTTGTGTGTCACTTTACACCAGTGTCTGTCCTCTGCGTGTTGTCTGGTGGTATTCTTCTTAATAGACAGAAGCAGTTCCTGGGTCCCTGATTAGAAGCTCCATTTTCCCAGTTATAGCTGAGCTTGCTTGTTTCCAAAAGTGCTGATAGGGTAGCCTAGGCTCTTCTGTGGTTTTCTGTTTGCTTTCAACTAATACTTAGTTATGTTTATAGTTTGAGTGGGGAAGTTCTGTTTTGTTTTGGTTTTTTTTATTATTTTTAACCTTCTACTTTTACTTCTACTGCGGCTTCTACTTTTTTTCATATCCTTTTTTTCTGTACTTCACAAGAAACATTTCTAAACTTACTATGTGTTGTATAAGCTTTAGAAGACAGTACAGGAAAGTTTTCCTTTTCATAGGAAGGAATTAGACATCTCAATAAATAAAGCGGATTTCACCTCAATGCGATATGCTTTTTTTTTTTTTTTTAATTAGGAAAAAGAGGAAGAGCCAGTTATAAAAATAATGGTTGATGATGCAATTGTCATAAAGGAAAATCATTTCAGTCAACCTATTAAAAAAACAGATACAAGCAAAGCTCCCCTTCATTTTCCCGTTCCTCTGGTACGCTATGTTGTAAAGGAAATATCTCTTATTTGGCATCTTTATGGTGGAAGGGATTTTGGGACTGCACCACCAACTTCTCCAGCTAAAAGTTTAATGTAAGTGTTTGATCTAATTATGTGGATTAGAAAAGTTAGAAATACTTTATTTTCTGTTGATTTGGAGTAATCTTACTGTTCAATCTCAGGTCTCCCTTGCTTGCATCTTGGCTCCCTTCTCACAGACAATCAGTCGTAGAATGGTTTGGGTTGGAATGGATCTTAAAGATCATCTAGATTCTTATTCAGTTTAACTCCACACTTCAGAGTGTATTTTTCCTGTGTTTTAACCTGGGCAAGCTGGGTTTGATTTTGCTGTTTTTTGGAGGGGGGTGGAAGGATGGATTTTGTTTTAGGGTGGTATTAGTAGTCAAATTTTCCTAAAGAGATCAGGACTAAAGGATCATAGGAGTCAAATTTACAGGATGTCATGTAAGCTAGAGAATAAAATTATTACAGCCAAACTTAAAGAAATGTTTTATGAATGTTAATTTGGTGGGATACATGGATCTGACCTTCTGCTTAGGTGTGTATTACTTGAACAAAAAGTAATTATTTGGTTAACAGTAATATAATTTGATGTTTTTTTGAATATAATTAAAATAGTAAGAAGTTACATCCAGTGCATTTAGTCTTAGATGTACAGTGAGGTAACTTTAATCTGCAAAAGTGTATTTTTCCTTTTTTATTTCCTCAGAAGTCCCCATAGTTCTCCTTCTCATACACCAACAAGGCATGGAAGGAATACAGCATGTGGAGGAAGAGGGAGAAACCCAGACTTCCTAATGGAAATCCAATTAAGCAAGGTGAGTAACAGAAACAGCTTCGGCCATGACTTTGTGTGTGGATATCTTTACGTGTTATACTCCTTTGACAACACCTTTCCATTAGAGTTCAGTACTATTTCTTTCAACAGTATCTACATCTAAGCAATCACTTTGATGGTGATGAATGTGGAATTTGTTCAACAAAAACTGTTAGTATTAGCATCATATTTACTTGCTGAATAAGCTTGTTTCTAAAGATGGAGGATATCCATTACAATATTCTTAAAAGTTTTTGTTTATTATAGCCAAGTTTTGCAACTGCTGTTCTGTTCATCTCTGCAGTTCCATTCTGAATAGGTACACCTATTATGAAATTAAGTTTTCTAACAAAATTAGCAAGACACAGATCTGCTGAGAGTATTCAGTGTATCAGTTTGATAACTGGATTTGAAATAACATCTAGTTATATCAGAGTATTGTTTCTATGTTTCCCCTAACATATTTAGCACCCTTCAGGCATAAGTATCTTACTGCTGTTTTTAAGGCTGTGCTTAGCTCTAGTATAGGAACTATGTTAGAGCTTTTTTCTGGTGCTGTGAATATTATTGGCAAAAAGTTAAACATATTTCATGTTAAATGGGTCAATAACAGAATCTTTTTAAAATAAGATGTTTTCAAATGTTTTTATAAACATGAAATGCACTACATAAAAATAAAGGCCTTTTTATAGTCTATGTGAATTTCTAAAACTTAGAATTCATCCCATTAGCACTTCAGGCTTGCCAGAAATATGTGTTACTTAAGGTAGCCTTTTCTAGAAAAAACATGACATTGCAATAAAAAGAGGAAAAAGGAAAGCATTTAATATTCCACCTGGAAAACTTGATGTATGGAATTATAGCCATCTCTCAATCTGCAGATACTTAATGAGAGTTGGTGTTCGCACTGAAGCGGCATAAAGGTTTTTTCCCCTACTTGGACCCCTAATGTGGTACGAGGCTGAGTAGTGATGTTTAAAGAAACGGAGGAGGGGAAAAGGCGTCGCTAGCGGTGCTGCCGTGGAGCTGGGCGCGGGCGCGGCCGGGGTGCGGCGGGGTTCGGGGAGCAGGGCGTGGGTTGTAGGTCACCACAGCTGGAAATGGCAACTACATCAAGGGGTGACCAAACGAAGATAACTTAGAATTTAAGAAAAATGCGGAATTAGATTTATATGGAGTAAAGTGAGTAAGAAAACGGAAACAAGACCGCAAGAAGCCGCTTGAGAAGTCAGTTGGTAGGGAAGAAACATTTTTTCCTTTAGTATTAGAGGGTGCAAGGTTCAAGAGCTGCAAGACTGTCTGGAACAGGCTTCACCGTGAAGTGAGAAAGATGTCAGGATTGAGAGGAAAAAGCTGAGTCAATGTCAAAAGAAAGTGAAATTCATTCCTTATCTTATACTGACTCTTTGTTTTGGCTTGAATTTGCATGCCAAAATGCAAACATGTACACAACTAGAAATTTTAAGATTTCTACTGCTAGTTATGTAAAAACCTGAATAGTGTTCAGCAATCTTAATAGTATTTCTGTAAATTTAAAATAGTAGACAGCTTTAAAAGTTCTGATATGTGGTACACGTCCCTGGTTTTTGTTTATTTTTAAAAGAACTTTCTGCTGTTAAATGGTGTTTTTCAATTAAACTGATTATGCTGATTTTCTTTCCTTTTTAAAAGGTGAAGTTCCAGCATGAGGTGTATCCTCCAGGTGGTGCAGAAGGTGAATCATGTCTGTTGGAGCAGCCAGTGTCGCGACAAGTTTTTATTGTTCAAGACCTGGAAATCAGAGATCGCTTAGCTACATCACAAATGAATAAATTTCTCTATCTCTACTGCAGTAAGGAGATGCCCAGAAAAGCACATTCAAACATGGTATAGCTATGAAATGTTAATTTCTTACAATTACAGTGGTTGAATTATCATTTTGGGGGCTATGTGCACTTCTTAATCTTGAAGAAGAAATACGAGTTCATGTAACACTGAAGTAATATAATTTATTGATAGTTATTTGCTTGCCTCTTTGTGGGTATTAAGACTAATTCAAAAGTCAGTTTGAATGTCAGCATGTCAGGTATTAATGGGTTTGAGATTGTTTGTTAGTTGAGAAAACAGATGTGCAGGACTACTTTGGTAGTTTTCACAAATTGGTTTTGAGCTAACGTCTGCTTGTATCAGTGATGAGACTTTTCACTACACATGCAGATTTGTATTTTTATGGTATACAGTAGTCTTACTGGTTCTGTAAAGGATTTAATAATTTTTGGGGAATTTTCTTTTAACTTTATTTTTTTATAACATTCAGAGTAAGTTTTTATTTAATACTGTAGTTGCCAATTGGAATCATACTAGTACAGAGATTTTGCAGTGAATGTTTTTCCTGGCTGGTGTTCTGAGATGTAATAATTGTGAATGTTACTGGTTTTATTTATCTTTTTTTTTTTTTCTTTTCAGTTAACGGTTAAAGCATTACATGTCCGTCCGGAGTCTGGCAGATCCCCACAGGAATGTTGTTTACGTGTTTCACTAATGCCACTTCGCCTCAATATTGACCAGGTTGGTTGTGCCAGTGCAAAAAATAAAATTTTTTCTTCATTGAATGATACCTGGGGTTTCTTTTAACCAGATACTTTTAGCCATCATACATATTTTATATTTTGCATTTTCTTGGTGTGATACCTTTATTTAATCTTTGAATCTCTGTTGTTTCATTTGTTCTTGCTAGAACTTGCTTTCTGCTTCAACTATTACAAAGACTAGATTTTTTTTATTTAAAAACTTGGAATATCGTCAGGCAAAACTGTTTTCTCAGCAAGTTTTCCTCCTGAAACTTCTGATAATCTCAAAGGGTTTGAAATTATGGCTTTCAAAAATAACTACTTATTCTTGAATGATCTAGTTTTATTTGTTCATGAAGTGACTTCATTGTTTTTAATTGAAAAAGGTTAATCATTAATCCAGAAGTGGTTCACAACATCTTGGTCAAGGGCACTTGACACTCGAGAAATGCTTCTATAAATCTGAAGGCTTTGTCTTGCTATCAACTGCAGTGTCAGGAAGAGCAGAACTTGTTTTACTTCCTTTAGCAGGGCTTTGTGCAAGGTATTTTTTATATATTCAAGAAACATTTGGTTTTTTTCTAAATCAGTAAGAGCTGTATATGTTTGTGCTGGCAAATGTGAAGTGCAGTTATTACTCTTTGTTGAGGCATTTCTTCCTTAATTTGTCATCTTCAGAGAGGTATGAGGGGGTTGGGGTTTTTAGGAGCATAATTATGATTTCCATACCTTTTCTTTCTTTCAACACACATTAGAGACCAGGTATTCATTTCAGTCTGAGCAAGACTGAGCTCTGTCTAGTTTGCAATAATTTCATCTAGAAAAAAATGGCCAGGAAATACTGCCATCTAGGGGGGAAATATGTTCCCTCTTGGTTACTTTTTAAAGTCTTTTATGTTTTGGACCATAAACAAAATTCACCTTTACAACTGCTATGAAATTAACCACAGCTTTTTTTGGAAGCACAGGGCTGCATGCAATCATTAGAAATACTTGTTATTACTACTTAAGCTGTCATTCTTACCAGCTGGAAGTATAAATGGAAAACAAAGTCCAGTTGTAATCAAAGATAGATACATCACACTGGTTCCTTATTCATCCTATCTGAAAAAGAAGATGGGATGTAATAGCTTTATGACATTGTTAAGACATTAATACCATAGATATTAATGACTTTTAATGAAGCAGTGATGAGCCCTGATTTGTAGTGATCTGATTGACTTTCAAAGTGCTAGACAAGAATATAAACTATATTTAAATACTTTCTACTGCAAATCAGAGAAAAGTGTATAGCTATTAAAAAGCCTGGTTTCTATAACAGTCTCCAAAATGAGAGTAGAAATGATGAAAATAACCCTGAATTTTTAAGACAGAGCTAGACAGATCATGAAATCCTGTTATTTGGAGCAGGGTGCAGTGGCTAAGAGGGTCTTCCTGATTTCTGTCCTAGATTTCTATGTGGTTTGTGCATATGTTAAAGGATCAAAAAGAAAAAACAAAAGTTTTCATATCTGTGTAGAAATAGATCTGGAATAGTAGATAATGTTTTTAGAGAATTACGTCTTTGTATTTATTTTAACCTGTCTGCATTTTACTTTTTGTCATTAGGATGCCTTGTTTTTCCTGAAGGACTTTTTCACTAGCCTTTCTACAGAAGTAGAACTCTTAGTTACTCCAGATCCTGAAGGTATATTTCTAAAAAAATATCTAACATAAAAGTGCTGCTTCTTTCTTCTTTAATTTGTGTATGTGTCTATAAATTCATATGTGAATCTTGTGTATAAAAACTTGTGTTGGGATTTGAGAACTAACATTAATGACTGATTTTTTAAGAACTCAAAAGCCTTAGGTATTTAAGCTTTTTATTTTAGAAGTATGAACAAAGGTCTTCAGCACCTGGAATCTTAATTCTGTGAAAGGTTTAACCAAAACTGGAGCATATTTAATAAGAGCTTCTGGAAAAATTGAGGACTGTGTATATGCTATTGGGAGTTATTATTAGATAAAGCTAATACATTGTGCTGCTTATTTATAAAATTGAATTCTATGTTAGACAACTTCAAGCTATCAGATAATATTTTATGCAAGTAGTATTAAATAATGTATGTATGCAGTTGAAGCAGTACTTCTTATCAATTACATTATCCGA
The DNA here is from genome assembly GCA_013390105.1 of Tichodroma muraria. Classification (NCBI taxonomy): domain Eukaryota; kingdom Metazoa; phylum Chordata; class Aves; order Passeriformes; family Sittidae; genus Tichodroma; species Tichodroma muraria. The sequence goes on from WAAG01044387.1 coordinate 6,846, forward strand.
TGCAAAAGCAGTATATATTGAAAAGCATATTTCCACTATTAAATATATTTGGATATTTATTACCAGCTGTACTTTACCTGTTTCTGTTGATGTGTCATGCTGAAATGCATAGGTGATGAAGTACTCTGCAGTACTGCTATTAGAAACAGATAGATTATTTGTGCTGATGCACTAACCTCAACTTAGCTGTGTGTAGTAACTTCTGTCAAAAACTAAGAGAGCCCAAATATTGCCCTGCTAGTAATTCCTACTAATAAGCATTACAACTTACTAAGGTTGCAGTAATTGTCTAAATGCAATCTCTCTGTAGTCACTGTGAAAAATGAGTCACTTTACTGTGTACAACTTCTTTTCTTAGTTAAAAAGTCTCCTGGTGCTGAAGTTACATGTAGTTTGCCAAGGCATGTCAGCAACCTTAAGGAACCAAGTCCAGTAATTTCTTTTGCATCACACAAGCAAGCAAATGAAAATGGCAGCACTGATTCTATGGATGTGGTTAATGGAGATGATGATCATTTCTCACAAGAAACAACATCATACAGTGAGCAGCCAGTATTTTTCAGGTAAAATTTTGTTACAAAATTTCCAGTGACACATAGATGAATGTTTTAAGAAAGTGTGGTGATAAACTATTCAGACCTTGAGGCAAGGTGCATTTTTTTGTTTGTTTATTGGCTGCTTGTAGAAAGCAAATATATTTGTTTCTATCACTGGGAGGTCATCAATGATTTTTATTAATTTTTTGCACACTACTATGCACAAGGAAATAAAATCACTGCACCATACAGAACGAGTAATGTGATGTTTTACAAATGCATAAAAAGAGCAGTGTTTGTACTCTTATGTCTAACTATAAATTATCTAATATAATCAGAGATGAGAGTATATAAGGGAAGAGGATATAAGAATAATGAAAGAGAGGTATGAAATTAAAACATCACAAGAGAAACTCTAATGTAGCCCTGACTGGGAAGTGACTATGAAAATTGTAGTTTTTTATGCAGAAGTTTTTTCATGTGCATTCATATCATAAGTGCCTCTAACAATAGATGTGTGCTGTGGTAAGCAGTGCAGAGTTAAATTGTAATAGCATGACTGTGGGTCTATTTCACCACATACATTACCAACAGAATTTTTTATCAAGTTCCACTTGCAGAACTAAATTTTGCTCACAGAACCATCATTTTGTGGGTTTTTTCTTGTTTTTTTTTTTTTTTTAACATAAAGATACTCACTTGCAGGATTAGTAGCACATTTGCTGGACTTTTAAATTTATTACAAATGCTAACACGAAATAGATGTGAATAAAAAAAAAAAAAGCTGTATTTTGTACATTTATTCTGAAGTACTAACACAGTAACTAAAGGATTTATGGTTTACAGAAAAGGGTATGACATCCTATTCCAGGAGAATGGGAAACCATGAGTGTCTTTTCAGAAGGATAATTTTCTTTTCTTTTCATATTTCTCACTATAATATNNNNCCTGCTCTCCATGAGTGGGGGTATATTTTTATGCTTCCTACTCATTAATGATGTGATCACGACAAATATGGACCACTTTTTTTCCCCTTAGTTTTAGTAACGCTTAAACTTGTTTCACTCTTAATTGGAAAACTAGGGGGTGGATCCCCCACATATGTTAACCCAGGATGGAACTTGAATGTCACATTTATGAGCTCAATGATTAGCTTGAAATCATAATGTATAGCTGCAATGCCCCTCAAAGTATGATACCACTATCTGACACCAGAATTGTTCATTTTACTTTATTTTTTCCTCATTAATGTCAGAACAAAATATTGGTTTTTATTCTCCTTGTTTCCTTTCCTTGCAGTCTAACATATGGGCCTCAGTGGCAGTGGCAGAATCTATTACAGATGAAAAAAATGCTCATGGTTCTTGTTAAAATATGCATTCTTTGTCACACTGAGTTTAGAAGCTGACATCAAAAATACCTGTTTCCACAACAGGACTTGTACTTTGTCATGGCAAATCAGTAAGAAAATATGGAAAGCAGCAAGTTCTTGAATTTGCCTGGCTGTCAGAAATCAAAACATGAAATATAGTAGCTTTAGAATGCCTGGAACACACTAAAGCCAGACCTATGTTTACATAATTTATTATAGCTTATTATTTCTGAAGAAGCCCTCTGGTATCCAGGTGTTTTTCTTTGAGCAGCAGGTTAAGCCAAGTTTCCTTTTTTGCAAGTTTCTGTGTAACATGATTCATAGCATTGTGACGAGTCGCATTTGGGAGACTGGGCGAGAGTGTTTAGACAGAATATTTGTAAGTAAGAGTTGAGATGGTGAAATTATCTCTTACAGGTTGTACAGGTTGAGTAAATGTATGTGATAACAAAATATTTCACTTACAGGGAACATTAGCTGGGATTCTTATTGGGCTTGCTCAGTTGAACTGCTCAGAATTAAAGCTGAAGAGGCTTTGTTACAGACATGGGTAAGTTTCTCAAAATGTAGATCAACACTGCTGTTGCAAATTGGACAAGTTTATGGAGAATAACTGAACATTGCAAATGCAAAGCAAATTTTGTCTTAAGATGCCTTTCTAAAATCCAAAATGCTTTTTTGACTTCACAAATATTTCTTGATTCTAGGTTTTTTTCAAATGTATATAATTCAAGAATTTGTAACTCGGAACAGAATTGAATATACGTGCTATTCTTGATGATAAACTCTTCATTTTAGTTTCATGTTCACTTCCTATAAATGTGATTATGCAGTTTTGAGTTTATGAAGCATATACATTTTGGAATACTTGGCTTAGCCAACAGCAACGAAAGACTTTCCTTTTGTTTAAATGTCATATTTTGCTAAAGTGAATAATAAATGCATTTATCTTATTAGGAATTGTTTGTTTAAAAATATTACTAATTGTATTTACTTTAGTTTATTAGGTGTGGATAAATTGTTCTCCTATGCCATCAGTGAATGGCTTAACGATATAAAGAAAAACCAGCTACCAGGAATTTTGGGAGGAGTAGGGCCTATGCATTCGCTTGTGCAGTTAGGTAAGTTTTTACTTCTATTCAGCTACATATGAATGTGTTTGTTTCTTTAAAAACCAAACAACACCTCTCCCCTCTCAGAAAACCAACACAAACCATGCTGAACTCTTGTTTTCACTTCTTTTCAAGGCATTCTGCATATCTAAGAGAACTGTCTGACTCTGGTGTTGTCTTCATTTTCAGTGCAAGGTCTGAAAGACCTGGTGTGGTTGCCAATAGAGCAGTACCGTAAGGATGGTCGTATTGTCAGAGGCTTTCAAAGAGGAGCAGCTTCTTTTGGTACTTCCACTGCGATGGCAGCACTGGAACTAACAAACAGGATGGTTCAGACTATACAGGTAGAGTGTATTACTCTTGAAGTTAGATGTAAAATGAGAGGTGTGGCTAGTAAATGCTCTGTATTAAGCTAATATTTTAGTGCTATAGATTTAAGTTGGGAGCATCTGTTAAAAAAGAAAAGACAGCTTTATAAATAGGAGGGCAGAGACTAGGCAAAGTTTGCAGCAGTCTGTGAGGTGAGAACTATGGCATCAAATGCAATGGTTAGAAAAGTGTGTTAAAACACTGCTGAACACCCAAGCTGCTGCTTTTTTCTTAAAGGGGTTTAATGTCTTGAATGTACAGTATAATAGGAAAATGTTCAGCTTCACTAAAAAAAATCACTGACGCTGAGAAAGATGAGTTCTTCATGGATGTGTTATCCAGTAGTAGTTTCTTAAACTTTTTTTTAAAAAGTCAGCTTATCCGTGCTTAGTTTAAAAAAAAAAACAAGCCTACAAAACCAACCGACCCCAAAAAAATAACCCAACCAATATTATTTCTGTAGATCTGCACAAAGTCTATAAAGCTTCCTGGATTTAGCCCTCAGGCAATCGTGGATTTAAGTGTTAATAAATTTATGTTTCTTAATATAAAAGATACAAAAATACAGTGAAAATACACTTTTACTACCTATACCATCTAATCTTGCAAAAATAGTATATGTGCCTAAGCTTGAACATATATTGTGAGAAAACCAGTGCTATTAATCACAAGTGGGATTATATGTGTGCTTCTGTGTTTTTAAGAAGTACCATTGATCAAATGTTCAATTTTTATCTTGGGCATTTTATGCAGTTTAGAGGATGCCTTTGAAGAGACAACAATTAGGAGAGGAGAAAACCCCACCCAAACCTACAACATTAATTCTTTCATTATGGAATTAATGTATAGTTAGAGCTGCACATTCCAGAAGTTCTCGTACAAAATTGTAATCTGATGCAAATGAATATTGTGTGTGGAATAAGAATTCTTTTATTTCAATGGCATCACCCTATTAGGAGTTTAAATTTGTGATCAGGTGCTACAACAGTTACGTGTTTTGCATTTGCTTCTGATACGCAGGCAGCTGCAGAAACTGCTTATGACATGGTATCACCAGGGCCTACCTTCATTGAAGCAAAGAAGATCAAGCGGTTCCCTCGCCATCGCTTGGCTCACCAGCCGGTCGACCTGCGGGAGGGTGTAGCCAAAGCGTACAGTGTTGTGAAAGAGGTGAGTGCAGAAGCCACTGTTGGGAACCTAGGTTAAGAATTATTTCCTGAGTTATTCTATTTTTGGCGAACAAAATAACAGATGTTAGTTTAGGCTGACCAAATGGAGATGGAGGTTTCAGCTTTGAACAAGACTGTCTTCATCAATTATCTGAAACCAACAGAAATCTTGAATGGAAAAAGCAGGAGAAAACCTAAGATGTCATGCAGATGAGTGTGAATAGGACTTGAGTGCTCTGTGGTTGGGATGGTTTACAATTACTCTGAGCCATGTAAACTTGATTTCCTGTGCTGTGTCATTCATCCTTCCCCTTCCTTTCTGCTCAACCACCTTTGCAGTTACTGTTAATTCTGAGGGAGGTAGAGTTTAAGCATAATGCAGAATTTAAAAGAAGTGAAACCTTTCTCTACTGTGACAGTGTACTAAAAATTAGAATGCTGACCTGGGTTTATTATATTTTGTATTATACTTTGTTAATTGCACCTTATGTCCTGTCTGTGAAGTTAAGGTGTCAGCTGAGGTTCCAGTGAATTTTGTCATTTTTTCAATAGTTCACAGTACCCCAAAGCCTCTTCCCTTATGCACAAGACGTGCCACCAGAAGTTACATGAAATATTTACATCTCTTAAGTCCATAGGAGTGTTATTTTAAGCCTCATTAGAAGAACTAAGTCATATTTATGCTAGCATTGTTTTACTACAGTTATAAAACAAATCACCAACAAGAAAAATGCTGAGCAGTTTAAAATTTCCCTTGTAACTAGGTGAGGTTACTTTCTCTTTTTTGGTGTAACTGATTTCTTTTGTTCCCTTAAAGGGGATTACAGACACAGCCCAAACCATCTATGAGACTGCTGCTCGTGAGCATGAGAACAGAGGAGTCACTGGAGCAGTAGGAGGAGTCCTCCGCCAAATCCCACCAACTGTGGTGAAACCTTTCATTGTTGCAACAGAGGCGACCTCAAATGTTCTGGGTGGAATGAGAAACCAGATCAGGCCAGATGTGCGTCAAGAAGAGTCTCAGAAGTGGCGCCTTGGGGAGGACTGAGATTGTAAATCTGGCTCAGCAGGCAGGTAGCAAGGCTGGAAATGCGGAGGAATGTCCTGTTGGCAGCTTTAGATAGAGCTCACTTTGTTTTGTCATGCTCATCTCAGGAGCAAATGAGGTTTTCCAACTGTTACTAGCAAAACATCCAACCAAAAATATTTATGAAGTGAAAAGCAAATTGGTACATGCTTATACTGTTTGTTACCAATACATTTGGTAGATAGTGCCAAACATAGTGAAGCATGCGCTGCCAACTCAGAGACATGCTTGCTCTGTTCCATTTACCATATTTTTCTTGGTAGATTTGACATCTGAAGCAGTAGCCTGTATGGTGAAGCTAAGTGGACTTTAAAGAGGTTTTCTGAGCATAGTCAAAGTTAATGTCTTCAATAAAGGGCTCTGCAGATGCTCTTCACTGACTAAAGGATAAAAGCTTTCATTTTGGACATGAGACATGAGGCTGTCTAATATGGAAGCAGATAAGTTAATACTGTTTAGTGGTCATAAGCATCGCTTTTAGCGGGGCACTTACAGCAAGGACAAGCTTGATAACCATTCAGAGTTTAGATTCAGTGTCAATACACCTATGAACAGAATTTGTTCCGAAATATTAAATACCTACTTTTGTGGGTTTTTGAAGAACCTGAATGTTGCAGAAATGTTCTGTTGTGTTGCACTTTAAAGGATATGGCCTGTATATTGTGCTTTTTTTATAGTGTGAATAAAATGTAATGTGCATTATCCTCTACGTGGTTTAGAAGATTACAGAAATTATTGAAAAGAGCATCATTTGATGATGATTCTACAGAAAAGTGTCTTAAATTTATTTAAACTCGTTATATGTAAAAACTTTTTTTTGTCTATTGCTACACTAATTCAATGCTAAAAGTACCTACTCTTCAGGAAAACAATTATAATTGTCATCAACAGTTCTTCATAAGAATGAAAAATCATAAGCAAAAACTAAATATTCCATAATTACATAGTTAAAAGGCTATTCAGACTTTATTTTACTAATCAGCTTGTATTTAAAGTTCATACTGTTGCAAAGTTGCTGCTCTCACAAGGTATTCTTAATTTAGATTGTGTGTCATCAGTTATTTGACAGTGAGTATTTGGGGTCCTTTAATTGAAACGGGGAATGGGTGAGAGGTTTTTAAGAAAGGACAGCAAAACTTCAAACCTCAAAGTTGGTACTGATATTATTTACCATTTAGTGGGTGATGTGTCTCCACAGAGCTTTATTAAGCACTTGACATTGCACCATTTTGGGGCAGTTAAAAGTCTCGGTGATAGATGTGCAATAATGAACTTTTTTTCTCTTGTATTAGCAAAAACTAGAGAATAAAAAGTAAAGATGCTTTTGAATAGAAAAATAGTCCTTTTGAATATCAGTAGATTAAATGACTAGCCAGTACGTAAGTTTGTCATAGTTCTGTGCTAGTCGTAAGTGGAAATCCTGCCCATATGCCGTGAGGAAAATCCCCACTGAAGGGGGGACATCAGATGTTATCGATCAGACTTCAGTCTCAAAGGGTGATGAGGAAGTATTTTCACTCTCTTTTTTCAATTAACCTGCCTCTAGCAGAAACTTTGCTGATGGGCCTTAAGGGACAAGCAGGAGTGTATGAAGGAAAAAAATTGCTGCTTGTTCACGCTGATACTATACTAGCTATTCCTGATCACCAAAGAATCTGGCTTGACAGTAAGTGATTTAAAAACGTCCCTTCTGTTGGGAAGACTTCTGCAGTCTGCTTCCTTACTTTTCATAAAACAAAGCTCCTAGGTAAAACCAAATTCCTGCATGGGGTGACAGGTGATATTATAGTTTTGTTTCAATTCACTGGAATCATTGAGTTATGATGCACTTTGAAGACCTTGTTATTTCAGCTAAATGACTTGCTGCAAGCAGGAGATGCTTTTGGGAGGAAAAATACCTGCAGATTTAATAACATAAAGTATTTTCTGATGTAAAAGTACTTATGAGTTCCATGTTTGCGATGTGGCACCTCCTGAATGCCTTCTCAAGAAGTGGTGGTGAATCAATGCAAGTAAGTAGCAATGCAACTTTTTCATTGGCATTTACTATACTAGTAATAAGCTAGTACTAGTAAATAGCTAATCCAGTTCATCCACTTACAGTACCCTGCAGTAGCATAAATCTGCATATTTTCTGTCTTTCAGACACTGCTGAAAAGAAGTGGCATTTCAATGTTCTTTTCTTTTTCAATTCTGTCAAGATCTGATTGTACTGCAAGGCAATTAGAATATATTTTTATATGAGGGCATGATGTCATTTTATAGCGTGTCTCTCATTGTCAGCAATACAGATTGTACAAATTTATTAAACTCACTTCTCACTATGTAAACCTTCTCATTTACTGCTTGCACTTTATTGAGCCTTTTCAGTGAAATTGACACTAAATTTTTTTCAACATTTTATTTTGGAAGTGTTTTTTTAATTTTTGGGTGTATATTCTGCATTGTTGCAGTGTTTGAAATGTTTAAAAAAACTAAAAAATCACAAAACTTATCAGACTAGTCTTTGCATTAAGTCTTTGCATTAGGGCTCAGCTCGTGTTTTAAATCAAAAAGTATGTATGAGAAGGAATTCATCAAATGCTCTGCTCA
>WAAG01044391.1:3588-27269 GCA_013390105.1 Tichodroma muraria
TTTTTTTTCCCCAAATTGCTTCAGCAGCCTTTTTAGTGTGTGGAATAAAATACAGAAGTGCAGCTGACAAGCCTTTCAAACACCTAGTTATTGTACTGAGCATGTAACTCCGAAGTTCTTGACAGTACCATGGGAGAACCTGAAACTGTATTTCAGTTTCCTTGAAGTTTCCTGTAATTAACTCAAATGGCATTATTTGCTTGAATTTGTTGGCATAGTATGGACTGAGTTAAGAATGTCTTTAGGGTTTATTTTACTTACAGTTCCATGGACATATGCAGAAAATAGACTCTGAGTGAAAAATGAAAAACTTTCTTTCATGTCTAAAGCAAGTTTTTTACTAAAGCAAGCAACATCTACTGTTAGTTGGCTCTTACAGCGAATGAGGAGCAGCTCAGCGGGAAGGGTGGCTGTGGCTCCCCGTGCTGTTCTATGGGGTGTACGTGAACCCATAGCTTCCCTCATGGTGGCAAATTTCCTTTTGCCTGCAGGTGCTGCACTGTGGTGGGACCTCCTGTAGCTGGAATCTGGCCTCCAGTGTGGGCGTTAGAGGTGAGTGACTTAATAGCACTGTTGTGTTCCAAAGGTTTTGTGCTTTGTCTGCTTTACTTACATGTATTTGCAGTCCTTATGACTGGTGTTTGCAAGAGCTCAACAGTACCTCTCTGAGGAGAAACATAAAGCCAGGTAGCCTTTCTGGCCTTACACCCAAGGAATTCTTTTTAGCCGTTCATAATTTCTGGGATTTTATTGACATTAGAGCTTTTTAGTCTGTATTCCTAAATGTGGGTAATGCAGATGTAGATAATTCTTGAAGCTTTTTTGCAGATTAAAGTGAATGTATTTGTAGAACCAGCATATTTTTTTCTTTTTTTTTATTATATAAATCATTGCTTGAGGAAAAAAACAAACCAGTTGGACCTTTCAGGGTGAATATGGATCACCATACCAGAGTTTACTGTACTAATAAACATGTGACTGATGACTCTCCTGCTCTTCCTGAAGGAGATGCACCTTTCTGAGCAATTTCTTTTTTCCCAGCAGAGCAAAAACAAGCTTTTTCTTTTCGTAAGCACTTATTTTTCACAGTATTTCTTAGCATTTCTAGCTTAGATCAAGAACACAGCATTTACCTCTGAGAAATTCTCTGCTGACATCTACAGAAATTTTCATGCCCTTCAGATTTAATTTTGTGTAGAATAATGCATGGTATAATATGTAGGTCCTGTGTTTTCAATTAAGCTGTATTAGGTAACTATGCTCTTCTTTCATATCCCATAGCAAAGTATCAATATCCAGATGGCAGTGTGCTGGGATGAAAGATAGCTACAGGCTTGGCTGCTACTGTAAAGCCAAGAACAAACATTTTAGCCTGTGTGATAAATAAAATCCAGGTTGAGACGCTCAGCATATTGGAGTTGCACTAAATAATTCTACAGTGCTGTTTATTACTGGTTTCATTGGATAATACGCAGCTGTAAAACCTGCTGGAAGCTTTTATTAAGAATACTTTGTCGTTATAAAAAGGTGCCTACAACTTCTTTGTGATATTGGCAGTGTGAGAATTACTGTGTTTGTGCTGACTTTCTGGCTTTTGTCTAGGAAGGACCTTGCTGTCTCCCAGCTCCTGTGGGCATTAGGTTTCATGAATGTCTCTTGAGAAGAGGACAACTCTGTAGAGCCTAAGTTTCAAAAGTTATTTTAAAGGTATTTTTTTCCTTTATGCTTTTTCTTAAATTTTATTGCAGTATTTAATTTATTGCTTCAGTTAAAATTCAGCTGATATTCCCTGTAATATACACTGTGCTGCTGTGTCCCTAAGTAAAACTTAAACTGAGGTCATCCAAGTAGTTCTTTAAGAGGAGGCTGCAGAAGGGTGGAGAGACTTTTAGACTGGCTGAGAAGGGATGGAAAACTTGTTAGCAGACAAGGGGCTAGACTTGGGTTTGTTTTCTCCTTGCATTTCTGGCACATCCTATGACCTAGATTTGTTCATGTAACCTCAGCCTCAGTTTACCTAACAGGAACTCTGCTTGTCTCAGAAATGTTCAGATGTAAATTGGTGTCCATACTCATATAATTGCTAGACTATTGTGCTTTTGTGCAAGTCATTAATGCTGTTACTGGTTCATTAGCCAAATGCCATTAAACTTTCTTGTTCCTCATATCTTTGATTTCCATAGTTCGTGGTGCACCTCTTGAAACATGCAGGATTGAACATCATCCAGTGGGTTGTGCCACTAACATAGTGTCTGTGGGATTTAACAAACGTACTGGATTAATGGGTGAAGAAACCCTTGCATTGCTCAGTCTGTAATCCTTGTTTGTCAGAGAAACATGCTGTCTGAATTAGTGACAAATACTGTATTTTTGTTCCATCCCCCATTCTCCGTATGTCCCTTTTTTTATCTTTATAGATTGCACACGAGAGAAGCAGTGGGATCCACAATGGATAAAATGAACCCAGCAGTCTATCCTATCCTGTACCTGCCTGAATATGGGAAGAGACCTAGTACAGAGCCAGAGTGCAGCTGGGCTTGCAGTCTTTTTAACCATATTAAGTCCTGTTCAGAGTTAATGGTAAGTAATCTGCTATGAGTATGATATGATTCATTAAGCAAAGCATTACAGCAGGGGCACTTTGTTGTGCTGGGTTCAGTCACTTACAAAATGCAGAATTAATGTTCCAGATGCATCAACTTTATTCCCATTTCTGTTGAGAAAATCGCGCAGTGCAGGTGACAAGAACTGCAATAAGTATGTTCTTCTTTTCTTTCTATTTTTGTCCTTTCCAGGTGAGCTCAGTGAGATGGTCTCAGCAGTGCTGAAGAAGGGGAGGACAGAATTGGAAGGCAGAAGCTATTTCAAAGCAAGATTCTTCATCTTTCTGTAAAGCCCAAACATGAAGACTTTACAAACTTCATTAGGTAGAGTATTGCTAATAGTGTCATATCAGTAGTGTTGCAGGATATAATATGGCATTGCTATATTATTTGGTGATCATGTGGAGCTGCATAAATAGAAGAATGTATGCCAGTGACTTAAATGAACATTCTGAGTGAGAGCAGTAAATGGAAAAGGTGGGTACTAGCGAAAATTCTAGTAGCTTTTTTTAAACCAGTGTCTTTCTTTTTTCAACTCTTCCCATAACCGGTAGTTCTTTTGTTTCTTGATAAAGATAAAGAAAAATATCTTTTCATTCAAGAAATTGAATCTAGTTCAACTTCTTAACCAGAAGGACTTCACAGTCCTTCTAGCTGTTAGAGCATCTTAATGCTTTGTCCAGCAGGAAATTGCACTCACGGTGCTGACCCATTAACATCTGTAGTGCAGCAACATGTGCTGCTCTTGCTCCTCAGGGCTTGTGAAATGTCTGCTGTGGCACAGCCCTCTGTGACCTCTTGCATTGAAGGATGGAATTCGTGAGTCCTTTTCTGTCTGGAGCTCGTGGGAGCTCCCTCCTGAGCCAAAGAGTTCTGAAATACTGCAAAAGAAGATCTGACAGTGTTGTCTGGGAGATGTGACTGACTTAATTATTATTAACATTTATTAGGTGCCTTACAATGGAGTGGAAGAGCCATTGCCTTCACTTTTACAAATAGGAGTAAAAAACTGGCATGTAAGGAGGACAGAATCTCTTCTATCTTCTGCAATTCTTAACCCACCTAATTAGGTGATTGTCACAAGAAATGAGGAGCTGGCTCAGGGGAATGGCACTGGGAGAAGCTGCCGACACGTTCCGTACGCACCGCGCTTTCCCCGCACACAATGGCTCAGCGTGGCCAGCGGGGCTTCCCTCTGTGAGTGTGCTGGGCCAGGGAGGAGATTTAAAAGGGCTGAGGAGCCTGAGGCTGTCTATCGGATAGCTTCATTATAGATCTCATCCAGGGAAAAAGTGGGGAACTGCAGCTCATTTCTAGGAGCTACTCTGGTTTTTAGCAATTCCTCACCCACTGCCTCCTCCTGCTTCCGTTTGCTGTGGAGTGGCCTTTCCCCACAATAAGCTGATTCTCTTTATGGCTGATATTTACACTTAGTTAGCCTCTAAGGAACTAACTGCTTCTTCTGGTCTAAGACTTCGGTTTCTTTTTCTTTTTTAATAATTTATTTTGCTAAGAAAGGGAATCTGTCCAGCTGTTACAAACAACAGTGGTTTTGATGTATATCAGTAAAGAGTTAGAGATGTGTGTTTTCCATGTAGAAGATAAAGAGACTTAAAGCCTGCTTTAAAGGAAGGCAAACCTTGGAGAGGTTTACTTAGATGTACAATATACCCTATTCTTTCATTTTTAAAAGCAGTATTAAGGGATTTTTTTCAAGAAATGAGAAAATAAGTTCGTCTTTTTGGTTGCATTTTTTTCTTAGTCTCACAGTTGTAAGATAAATATTCAGAATTAGGAGTTGCTAAGGTTAATGTGATTAAAATGAGTATGTGATAACGGGCTCTGCACATTAAAGATTAAGAGCTCAAATTATAGACTCCAGAGGGAAACACTCCATGAGCATGTGTAAATTTTGTTTGTGCAAGAAATGCAGGCTTAGGCCTATGGTTGCAGTTGCACAATAGTTTTATCCTGTTGTATCTGCAGAGAATTCTTTTAAACACTGTAGTGTTGGGGTGAAAATGTAGTGAGGTGGGGGGACAAATGAGGAAATAATTTTGGTCTAAGCATTAGTGTCACTCTATAAAAATAGATAAGTTTTACACAATTTTTTCACATTTGCAAAAGTCAGTTTATAACATTCTGAGTGCAGTAGTTAATTCTGTATAGAATTATTATTTTACAGTAGTTATATATGTATAAATTGATCCTTTATACAGATGTAATTCCATAAACAACATTTAATCTTTGAATGCAAGTTGAAAATATATTAGCAATTAATTTATGTAGGTTATGACTTCCTTTCCCATGTACTTTGCAGTGGTCCCTACCCTAAAGTTGAGTCAGTGTGTGCTTAATGAAAATTAGATGTGAAATGTAATATGTAGAGGACAAAGAAGCATTGAAATCCTTATTGCTCTTAAAAAGACAAAGGTACCTCAGATAATTCTCCTTTCTTAATCTCTTAAGAATTTGATGCATAATTCTGTTATGAGCAATTTGGAATGAATAAAAATATTTTTAGAAGTAGTGTTAGTAACAGATATTATTTCTTACCTTTTATGAAACATACCTTGGTTTTAAAATTTAAAATGCTTTGCATTTTGAGAGGCAAATTTATAGGCAGTCTTCCACTGAGAAGGAAGAGCACCTTGGACGTTGTGGAGAGGGAAGCCTTGTTGTTATATCTGTGAAATTTGCTAATGTTGCAACCATTGAAATAAAGTGTTTGTTTACATAACAGCAGTGGCATTTCTCCTCCTCTTCCTTGTGGTTTTGTCCAACTAGATGTTATGAGTGGCAGTTGCAGTGACTGCTAAGTGTTTAAATGATGACACCATTATGTGAAGTGATTTTGAAATGAGAGATTCCAGCCAAGAATTACATCTGCTCTCATCTCCTTCAAATCATACTCTCTGGCTGTGCAGATTATGATTGATTTGTTTGTGACAGATTGCAGGAAACAGTCATTGATTTTTCAATATTTTACCTTAAAATTATTTACAGTTGTAACCAAGGGGAGGTATTTCCATGGGCTGTCAGCCCCTGAAAGACTGGGATAATATTCCCTGCTCCCTGACAAGACAAATTACCCATAATGAGTGCAGTAGCTGAAGGGTATACTTTTATTTTAAAATATGTCAATAACCCAGTGACTAAACGAATATTGATTCAGCATAATGAAGCCTGAGTAATGTGAAAATGAGCTCTTCAAGGAGCATGGTAAAGACTTTCTTTTTAGCTTGTAGCAAGAAGCTTTTCATTCTTTACTGTTAGGTAGTTGAAATGTGCAGTCTTAAACAAGTCATCCTTAAACCTTGGTAATATGTGGAGTAATGCAACAAAAGAACTTCAGGTTTTTTTTCTGTTTATTTTTTCTTTTTCTCCAAGTTCTTTTTTCTTCATTATGTTTTAGTAGATCAAACATTTAAAGAGGAAAATGCAAGTTATCCAGGGCAGAGATAGAATTACTACTGGTGTAAATGTCTTTTGCAGTAATATTCTTCAGCTAGCCTAATGGCATTTTTAATGTGGATTCTGAATATGGATATGGAAATATATCTAAATAAACTGCAGATTTAATTTCATGTTATTGACTTCTTGACGTACTGATGTGTGTTCTGTGTGATCAGTCTAATATTCTTGTCCTTCAACAGTTTAGAATGGCTGGTTTATGAGGCACCTAGATATGCTGTGGTATAAAACATAGTTACCATAATGCACATTTTTCTTTCCATAACATAGCACACTACATGTTTCTTACCAAATGAGAATTCTCAAGCAGTAATTAATTTAAATTACAGTAATTTATGCAGTGCCATAGGTGTGGTGTGGAAAAGCATCTAATAGATTAATACGAATGTACTTCAATTTTTCAGGGTAAGGATTAGATTAAAGACCATGTTGAGGTACAGTTTTTTTTAACATTAGAAGTATTGAACGGTAAGGGAAAAAAACCCACCCTATCGTGAAAGGATCAATTGGTCATTTGTATTCAAGAGCATTGTGCAACATTGGGAAGGCTCTGCAGAAGCACTGGGTATAAATAGCCGTGTAATCCAGACATAGACAAAAAGATATTTTCTTGGAGTGTTCATCTGTAATGTGTCAATTATGAAATAATGTCATAGCCAGAAGCATTTAGTGAGCATGTTTGGGCATGAAGATGACTTTCCTTATTTTCTGAGGACTAACTTCAATTGCATCCAACTAGCTTGTGAAAATCTTCAGAAGGATGTTTTCCTATCAGCACACAGGTGATTTTTTCCAAATGTCATTCCTTTAGCGTAGCTAGAAACTATTTCAGGAGGCACTTGAGAACCTGTGGCATTGAGAGTTAAATGGCAACCCTGGAATGTGAGATATGTTCCTGGTTTTAATTTGTTAGTTTTCAGAAAAAAAGTGTGATGTACATTTAAGTGGGTTACAACTGTAAATAATTGTAGATTTGAGAGGGTTTGTGCATAGCACCTGGGATTTCCACAGTATTGGAGAATTTTTAATGGTGAGGCAGTAATAAACTGAAATATATAGCTGTGAGAACAGGAGAATTTGGGGCTCTTGTTAATATTACAAGAGATGTACAAATGTTACAATATCGAACCCTTAACTTCCGGCTCAGTGGCATTTTACACACCTCAAGGTCTCTGCCTGTTCTTTGTTTCTGTACCTTTTTGTTTCTTTGGCCAACAGCCGGAGATGGAAGGGGAGGATTCTTGTTCGGTAGCTTTCCCACAGTAGCAAGGAAGAGGGAGACTGTTCAGGGCTGGCTGCCAGCTCTGGTGTAGACTGAAGGGCAAATAAATGTTTGTTTTAACAACATCTCCTTTCCTGAATAACACTGCGTGAGCTCATGGTACCAAACTGAGTAACAGCAGATAGTGCTGGAGGTACTGCTGGCAGTGAAACAGAAGTGGGCTCTGCTTGCAAGCCATTGGTATTTTTCACTTGTGAGACAGGCAACAGCTCTGGCTTTGCTGCCTTGCCCAAAGAAGAGTTTGTTTATTGGGTATCTGGCATTCTAGCTCAGGGCTGAACCGTGTGCTTGGCACTAAAGGCCAATGGTGCGTTCTTGGCTTTTTATTTTAATTTGTGGGTGATACTGGAGAAGTCTGATGATGGTGCCTTGGAAGCTCTGCAGTTTATTCATACATCTGTCTGTGTTAGAGCTGTGACAATTGTTAGTCCGCTTTCAGGTGGACTATGGAGGAGAAAATAAAAACCTCAGACAAAAGAAAATAGTAAATAATTAACTGGTTAAAAGTTCTTGTGGCATTTGTGACCTCTCAGGAGCAGAATATAAGCCCAGCTGCTATTCAGTTAGGTAAAATTAAAAGTAGAGAGCGCTGTGAAATCAAGATCATGGGTAGAGAGCAGAATCATATAATTTGTGGCAGAGATTAGGCTATTGGTCAATCATGAAGGGCTAATATTTAGGGGCTGTATGTCCCTCAGCACTCAACAACTTGCAAATTTTGACCCATTTCAGTTAATTTCACAGTGAACACAATGTATCAGTATGTTCTTGTAGTGGGTGGTTTTGTGTAACAATTCAGATCTTGATTTCATTAAGAATAAAGTAGCAACCAAAACCAATAGTGGATTTTTTTGTTTTCTATTTACTCAGCCTCTGAGTTATCTATCTGCACTACAGACCAGCCAACTAAAACAAGTTTAGTTTAAAGTGAGAGGGGAGAGCATGTTGATGTAGGTGATGGAAATTGTGCTTAGGGGCTAAGCCTTCTCCATGCTCTTCCTTCCCATTGCCTTATGGCAACAAAATTTGAAATCTAAGAACTAATATGTGATGGAACCCAAATCAGAGCAGTCTGCAAGTGGCCAGACAGCACTATGTAGAATTTGCTCATCTAAATGTTGTGATTACTTGAAGCCAATCTACACTTTGCAGAAAGTGTACTGTACAAAGTGTACTCTACGCTTTGCAGAAGTGAACAAAAAACAGTTGTTTCTTTTTGTTTAATTTTGTGGGCAAATTATTGCTTTTTTCCCAAAAGCAATTCCATATATGCAAATATTCTATTCTTTTGGAATGACCATTTTATGTACAATAACTGTTGGTAGTGCCGATAGTATTGCAGTCTTTGGTATGCTGGTATATGGTTTATGGTGAATTGTAAGACTGAGATAACCCTATAAAAATATGTGAGGGATCCAAGGTGCTGTGAGAGTCTTGCTTAACTGCAATGGTTAAAAAGGCATGGCTGACTTAATGCATGATTGTTGAAATCTGTGTCTTGAATTATAGAAACAAGTTGAGAAACATGAACAGAATTGATCGTTGATTATTTTGCTTTGTAAGAGCTGGGAAAAGATATATTGTGCTTTTCTGTGGTCTTCAAAGGCCCACAGTGTCCTTTTTTGTTTGTTTGTTTGTTTTTGTTTTTGTTTGTTTGGGGTTTTTTTTTGTTTTCTTTTGTTAACTTTTAATATGAAGTGTCACAAATGAAGTAGTGTCCTTGGGCTGGTGGCAACAGCTGGAGTTGCAGAATTCATAAATAATTCAGAGAGGGGTAAAGGGTAGGGGAATTTTTTTGTCATTTGAATCTTTATTATGTGCACACATTTCATTTTAGATACGGCATCATTTGAATTCATTCAGTATGATGATTGCACTGACCTGTCATATTTATTTTGATGTCCCTTCGAAGGACCATATGCTCTGTCCTCGGCATGAAAATGATGCAAGTTGCAAACTGAAAGGCAGCTCTGTTCCTGTAGGGATGAAGCCCCTCACTTCCCGTTGTCACGTCAGTGGATGTACAGCTGCACTGCAGTAGAGAAGGTGGAGTTGTTATGTCAGTGCAGTGACTAAGTGGCAGTGTAACCTAGCAAAAGGTGGAAAAAAGGGCAAAACCCATTTGCATCAAGGTATTGTATGGCATTGAAAACTCAGCTGTCACTGCGGGCCAGTTGGTGTGAGGAACCTGGCATGTGGAAGGTGGAAAGGATTAAAGCCAGCTAGAAATCTGCCAAGGTGGAGGTGTGCCATGGTAGCTTTAATGTGGTGGGAATACAATTAATTACTCTGTGTGTTGGAAGTGGGGTTGCCATGCACACAGCCTCCTGGGGTTGCACGGGACTTAGTCTGGATATGCAAGGCTCAGAGCTTTTTCTTTGTCCAATCCATGTTGGGATTTCCTCTTGAAGATGCTTGCTTACAAAGTCTTGGGTAATATTTTTTATGGGGGGAACGGGGAGGAAATATGCAGTTGTAGTTTGCCTCTTCACTAATTCTGCTGTAACGATTGCATCTGAGCTTTCATTTATTTCATTGGTATGTTCCTGTGGACAAGTGGTACATTTTCCAGAAGTTACAGGCTCAAGTTCAACCATGTCCCATAAGTAATGAACTGCATGATAATGAGTCATGTCTGGTCCCTACTGGCTAAAGCACTGTCTGGTATTAGCGGTTCACAGTTGGTGGATAACAGGACTCTGTTACCAGGGTTTTGTTACTGTTACCTTTGTATATGATAATTAACACCTAGGATTGCAACCACCTCGATATTTTCATGGTGTAGGGTGTAATAGTGAGCCATCATCTGTATGAAGTACATGGTCCACTGGGCTCATGCCAGGGGCAGAAGGAAGCCAATAACGTGCAGCTTAGTGAAATACAATAGCTAGAAGCTGTGAATGAGAATAACTGTATGCAAAATTGTTTCTTTTCTAGATCCTGCCATCAATGACTGAACCTCCCTGAAATCTTCTTATCAGTTACTGCCAAGATGAGAAGGATAACAGGAAGGAGGAGTGCTTAAGTGGCTTTAATGACAGTTAATTTCACCTATTTATCAAATGACAGGTTGTTTTTTCCTCAAAACTTGATTGTCATGACAAGATGCTTTTGGAAGTCATCTTTGTAAAATAAAACTAACAATTTTTAGGCTACAAAGAGCTATTGTATCTTTCTATAGAATGTTGTCATTATGGTAAACTGCTGGAAAGTCTGTTTTTGAAGTAATTTAACTTGCATACTTCATTCATTTATTTGAATGTCCATTGAATGCCATGTGAAGTTTCTTGCCAGAGTTCTTTTATTCAATGGAATAGTTATTGTTACAATGCTCAATTTATTATTGTCTAAATTACTGTTGCCCTAGACTCCTGCAAAAATGTTTATTTTAGTAATTCTTAAACAAATAAGGAATGAATGAGATTTTGTCCCCTTTGTATTTTGATCAGCATATTTTGCCTTCCAGTGAAAGTGTCTTCAGGTTTTTGGAATGACACAACACAAAGAAAGGTGGTTTGGTTTTTGGGAGATTTTTTTCCCAACAGCACATGTCTTATGTGCAATGATTTTTTAATATGTACACTGCCAAGATACAATTACTGGAAGGAGAGAGAGAAGCTGTTGGGAATGTCACGTTATGCCAAATTAAGAATTATTAGCTCTTACTTTCTGTGCAATCCCTTAGACTAGAACTCGACCTATTGCGTCTGGCGTATACTTTGACTCTAGTGGAACTAATGTGTCCTTGGAGTAGCATTTCAGAGTAACTTCAGATTCATGTTTTTTTCACAAGTCTGCTTTAAACTGCTGGGATTAACTTCAGAGAAGGCGAGAGATACAGGCTCCTTTGTCAGCAGCTGTGCTGGTTAAAGAAGGAGGCTTCATACACGCTTGCTTGCTCATTCTCTCCCTTCTAGGGAAGCAGACTGAACTGTTTCCCCGAGCACACCCAGACTTACTTCAGCCAAAGTTAATCGTGTTATCAAATATTAGTTATCCAGCGCCCTGGGTCACTTTGATGAAAGGACAGGGTATACACAGACCAGCTGTGCAGATGTCATGTCTGGGAAGGGTGGTGTGTTGACAAGAGTGTTGCTGAGGACTGGCCCTGGTGTGTCGTCTTTTCTGCAGATGCAGTTGCATTTCTCAGAAGTGGTAAAAATTGGACGTATTAGAAGCTGTGCAGAACTGTCATGCATAATATTCACATTCCAGGGACATCCTGGATAGTGCAAAATAAACCTGTGCTCTTTGACTTACTCCTTGTGTGTGCCAGTATGAGGGGAGAACTGGTGTGGGTGTGTGTACATGACAGACACCTGTTTCAGAAAAATGTATCTGGTCAAGGTGTGGGAATGGTACAAGTGTTTCCATTGTCTAGAGAACACACTTTCAACTTTACTCATCAAAGAGGCTGTCTGAGCTGACACATGCCTCAGGAGAACTGCTTTTGACACATGAGCTGCCTTGAGTGGAGAAGGGAGAACACCTCCAGCCAGAGTGGCTCCTGTTGCTTCTCTACAGTGTTGAATCAGTAGATGCTGGAGGCGTCCAAGCTCTTGATATTCCCTGTGCCAAAATTAGAATGGTGTGGACAGTCTTTGGTACTCAAAGACATACTGAGTTAAAGCAGTGCTCTGAACAGCTCCTTCAACACTGACCCTTCTTATGCAGAGGCTGTGGAGTGTAGGTGCCTTCCTAGAGCTGGCTTGGGCATTCAAAGGCTTTCTGATCTGTCAGAAACCTGAGAGCATCTCGTCTCAGGGCACTGCCAGGTGGAAAGAACACAGTCATAGAAAGGACTGAGCCTCCAGCTCAGGTTGTGTGTCATCCATTACCTCTTACTTGTCCCTAAGGTAAAGGATGAGGAATATGCAGTGGCCATATTGCACGTATGGAAAGGAGGAAAATAACGTGCCAGGTGTGCAAGCAAGGGGCAGGCGTGGCTCCGGGTGTGAGTGCTGTGCCCTGTTCCAGCAGCCCAGGGTTGGGCCATGGCTGAGCTCTCAGTGCTGGGTTCAGGAGTCATGTCCCTCCCCCAAATGACTGTCACAGGTCTCCCCTGGCCATGATCTAGGTGTACATGAGCCTTCACAGCTCTCTGAGACAGTTCATATCACTCTTTTTATCTTAAAATGGACTATTGTAGTACCGAGACTGAAATGTTTAATGAAATGCTTGTGATTGCTTAGGAATCTATTTACCTGCCAGAGTGGTAATCCACAGTTAAACCAGTTAAACTGTAAAATAATGTCTTACATAGAGCACTGTCCTGGATGTTAAGCTGATGAGTAAAATTTTACATCCATGCACTTAAAATGATCAAATAATATTGTTAAACTGCCATACTGTTTACATAGTGCTAAAAAGACAACAAAATAAAACTTCAGGGAAGGCAAATTTTTTTCTTATTAATATTCCAAATAACAGGTTGGTTTCAGGTAGACTTCCTGGCTCTTCAGTGGTTGCTGCATTCAGTCTGAATATATCAGGAATCCTGGTCATAATGGTATGTTTATTATTATAAACACATGATTTCTATATATGTTCTCCACAAATATGTTGGACAAAACATAGTTTGCTTTCTTAACTGGTACTATATGGTTACTTTCTAACTCCTTTAATTTCATTTCTAACTTGATTGAATAAAAGGTGCATTCCTTTACATCTGTAATGGGACGCTTGATTTTATATGAGTATTTGCATACTCCAGACATAGCACAATATTTTTAAAGCAATATGTGTTGACAGTACACAGAGATAAAAATCAGTTTATGACAAACTAAGGAACAAAATTTTAATATGACCAATGAATCATTAGAAATTATTAGAAAGGGAATATTAGATTTTCTACCTTTTGAATGAGGATGAAATATTTTTATAGAGGTATATGCTTGAACAAATGGCTGGGTGTGGTAGAGGAATTCCTCACAGGCTTCTGTGGCTTTTGCAACACCTGAGGTCAGACTGGGTCATCTTAGACGTCCTTCTGGCTTGGAAGGGAGTGAGAAGTCCCAGTGTAGCAAATACCTTCATAGAATAGGAGCTTCCACTGAAAAGTTACTCAAAGTTAATTAAGCTTTTCTCTAAAAAAGGATTGGGAGGGGCAATGGGAATGTTCCTGTCCCTAGTGCCATGCCTTTTTCCAAGATTCTCTTTCACCTGACTGCTTGCTCCTGTAGGGTATTTCATTGGCTTAGATGGGTTTCTTTGGTTCATCCATCCTACCCCCACCCACATTGATCAAACAGCACATGAACACCTTTTTTCAGAGCAGATGTCTTCTACAGAGTGTCTACTTCTACAAAGTGTAATATTGCCTTTCTGCTAGAAATAATTATTAGGTTGAAAATAATCTGACAACATCCTGCTGTGGATAAATTAGGTTTGTTCTCTACTAAGATTGGTAAGCTGGCACCCATTCACTAACACATTACAAGAAAGTGATTGTAAGTTGATTGTATCCAGTTATTTTCCTTTTTTCTCTTTAGTGGGCTTTTTGTTGCCATGCTGTCGCCAAATGTGTGCAAGTTGTACTTTTCCAAGTGCCCTACATCCTGGGGAGATGGTGTTTGCTGTTCTGTACCATGAAAAGACTTGTGGGCACAAGAGTTTGGAGAAGGGGAGAGGTTGCCTCCATGCAGATTTCTTTGGTTTTGGCCAACAGGGGTGTGTTCTGCTCTATAGCAATCAATACATTACCATCAAAGTCCAAAATGCCAGGTATAATTAGCTCATGTGTTTAAATAGGTGTTGTTATTTTCCAGCTTGTATATACAAGCCTGTTTTCATGCAGAAGTCCATATTTTACTTGGGAATAATGCTGTGCAAATCAGAAAAAAATATTCAAAGTTATGTGCTAGTGTTTATGATTTTAAAAATAACGATGAGATCTTTATTTCTTTGTTTACGATTGATTAGGGTTAGAGTTTTAAAAGCTTAATGCTGACTCTAAGTGCTTTACAGTCAGTCACTGAGAATTATGGGCTTGGCACAACTCATGTTTTTGTCCTTCAGTATAACCATTATTGTTAGATACTGAGTGGTCGTTGCACATATTTACATGTTCAGAAAAATACTTTGTTAAAGCAGCTGCTGGGTAATTAAATGAATGGAGTAATTAAAGAACTGTACTGCTTTTTTTGAAGCTGACATATGCTGCACATTCCTTAAAACTCAGTATGTGAGCAGAATGTTTCCAGGATTTATTGAAGGCAGACATCTAGAGATACTGGGGAGCTTTTAACAGTAGTAAAGATAACTTCCAAGTTTTATGCTGTTATATAAATCTGTCTTTAAGAAGAGAGCTGTTATTGCAATACATTCCTTGTGTTCTTCATGTTTTCTCCGTGTGTATGTTTTATGTATGTACTTGTACACCTACACACAAATGCTTGACCTGAGCACTTCTATTTGACAGTTATTGTATATTCTACTTAATATTTATTTGGAAAAAAATAGTGTTCTAATGGTGACTGAGAATCTCAATTTTCTTGGTACCAAAAGTAATCTGCAGTATATTGTGGGCATTTTTAATTTATTTATTTTTTTAAACTGAAATACAGCCCTGCTTAGTTTGAATTACAGCTCTTATTGTGTGAGTGTCGAGGTAGCAAGAAAGGAATCTTACTCAGCATAAACTGAGACTGGGTTTCATTTTAACTAGTATGATGAGTGCAATGTTCCACATGTGTGATACTTTTGCAAGTTGTGAAAAAATAGACTTGTTTATCTATCATCCTTATTTCATATGATTTCAGAGTAGAATGTTGTCATTACTGTTAAATTACTTGGCTAAAACTAACAAACTTTCACCTGTGTATTTTGTAATGTTTAGACCTTAAGCACTTTTCAAGCAATATGTTTGACTTACAATTGTTGCACACTGTAAAATAGAATACAATATTAAAATACATGCTGAAAGAACATTCTTCATCAGCTATGAATGAACATGTGGAAAAGCTATTTTCAAAATTTCAGGGGTTTTTTTCTAAACTTTTCCCAGTTGATTTTGTATTATCTTTAATGTGGGACTTGGAAAAGAGGTTAGTTTCCCTTACCAGGATACATAAATTGCTGTTGTGTGTCAATGTTCTAAACTTCTGTGTAAATTAGAATTTAGAACTTCAATGTTCTAAAGGACAATGTAAATGGAAAATACACATTATAATTTTAGCATTGTGTTAGGTATGCAGCAGAAGTTAGTTTTATGCCTGGTTGTTTGCATGAACAGGCTAGGTATTTTTAAATGTCTTTGTAGTCCAAAAAACTCACTTTATGGACAAATCTTTTCATATTGGGCTCTGCAAGTTGAAGACAAAAACATTTCTAAACTACTCATGTGTTTTAATATTGTGAGTGAATTCCCATGTGTTAAAGTGTAAACTACTAACTAATGCATAGGAGTTTATGCAGCAGAAAGTCACTTAATTAACACTTTTAATTTCAGCTATGAAAGAAGGTGAAAATGAGGTCTGGAGAATGGAGAGAGGCTTTGTTTTTCATTGCTGAAGTCTCCCTGCACTGTAAGTCCACTGATGCCCGTGGTGCATAGACCATCTCCTGCCTGCTAATTAGGCCTCTCCAGTGTGCTCTCTAGAAATGCGCTGGAGAAGTTTTTTTTACAAAAACCTACCATGCCATCATAAATAAGGGAACGGTACAGTACGCAACTATTTTACACCACTCATTTGGCAGACTATAATTTAATAGAACAACAATGATCAGACCAGTATATCAGTTAATTTTCAAAACATTTTATTCCACGCAAATTAGCTCAGGTCCTGGAGGGCAAAATGACAAGAGGTTACTCGTACACTATGTATTTAATTAATTGAAAAATGCTCAAATTGCTTTTACAGTTGTTATTAAAAAGTAGAATCAGTGTTGCCAGTGCTCAACCATAATTAGAACCCCGGGGAATTAAATATTTAGCATTAGTAATGTAACAGCACTTAGGACACAAATTTCTATTTTTGTAATGAAAGCAATACAGTGTAAGTGCAAATGGCTGAAACGACAGCTGTGACAAGCAAACCAGCCTGGGATATTTCAATAAGACACCTCGTTGGACAGCAAGTCTTACTGCATTACTCGTTTGTAAGAGTCTAAATCCCAATAGCCAGGCATTACACCCAGTATTTAGATTTCTAATTGCTCACAGGATGAGCGGTCGGGCAAATGTCAGCCGTCGGGAGGGCGGCACGCGGCGTTTTCCCGGGAAACGCGGCAGAGGTGGGTGCCTTTGGCCGTGCGGGCAGGGCTGGGGCACGTCCCAGGGCAGCCGCGGGGGCGAACGAGCCCTTGTTTGTTTTAAGTTTAATTACATTTTAAACATAAGTGCTTTCAGTGATACAACATGAAAAGTCGGATATTGGGCTCTAATGAGCTGTAGTGGTAGATGGCTGGAGACCCTGAGGGATTCATTCACTAAATTAACTGGATAACAGTACTTGGTTTGGGCATGGTAGGATGGCTGAGCTGTGCTTAAAATCTCCCTTTCAGAGCTGTCTCTCATTCCTGTTTTCGTTCTAAACAATGCAGTGACTTCCACAACTGCCTGCTACAACTGTTCAGCTCCTCACAAGTATTATGTTACCAGCTAATAAGTAATAAAGCATATTTGACTTCGTTTCTCTTCTGTTTTCCCCTGGAATGGCAGGGGAAGGAGGAAAGCTTGAAGGCACTTGTGTGTCTTCTTAACAGAAAAAAAAAAAGCTGTTATTTGGGCAGGACATGCTTTGGCCTTCTTGAAGCACTGATTTGCTTCCCAGAAACAGGACAATCAGGCAGAGGGATGGAATACTTGTTTTTGAAGATGCTTTTGTTCCAGTTGGCACCTCCTTACAGGACAGAGTTGGTGCTGGAGCTGAACAAGTAGCGAGGACGTGCTGTCCGGATGTCACCAGCCCAGGACAGCCTGTTTCTTGGGAGAAGGAAGCAGGAGCTGCACAGTGCCCCATCCAGCACCAGCAGCAGTGCCCCAGCTGCTGCTCTTCTGCTTTGCAACCACTTTTTTCTCCTGCAGGTCATTCTGTAGAGAATCAGGAGCTTCAGTTTTGTTTGTGTCCTGAGCAAGTGAAAAATTCTGAGAAAATCAGCTTTTCTCTAACAGGTTTATGAATTTTGGGCTCAGAGTGTAGGAAGGAGCATTTTTTGAAACCTTGTGGGGTATCTCTGAGCTTCCCTGGGTGCTTGCATCCCACCTACTTTGATCCATCTCCCTCAGCTTTTTCCTGGCTACCAGAGACGCGCAATTAGAAACCCTTTGTGCTCCGTAATTTGTGTGATGCAAGAATTAAGGCACCCAAGGGTTTGATGTAATTGTGAGTTACTGCTGTGTGTAAATAATCCTCATCAGCTCCTACTTTCAGAAATAAAATTGTGGCATTTTCCCGTTCTCCTTGCCTTTGATGCAATTAGGAGGCCTGGGAATAGAGCCGGGGTCTTGCCAGCAGCCCTGACTCACAGCAGGACGAGCTGCACCTGGACTGAGCTTTCTGTCCTGGCATCTAAAAGCTGTGCTGAGCCTCTCCTGTGGAACAGCCAACAGCTGCACTGACATGACAGTAGCACCACTGCTGGCCAGCTTGTCAGTGATCTGGGGTCTAAAAAGTCTCTATTCTGGTCTGGGACAAGGTATTTATTTATTTATTTGGTTTTTTTAGACGTGTGTGTCTACAGAGCTGTTCTTTCCTAAGGTTTTTGAGGCTTGGGTTGTGTCTGTCATTGCCAGGATCAGTTCCTGTAAGTCCTGCAGCAGTTGGTCTCTCTCTCCCTGAGGATGGGGAAGGAGGGGGGCAGTGGGCTTTAGTTGCTTGGAGATTGGCAGCTGGAAAGGCGTTTCTCCCTTCTGCTTTATCTTTGTTCTTTGGCATCTCTTCTTCCAGTCTCTGTACCCCCTGTGCCCAGTGCTGTAAAGCACACAAAGGCAGTCTCAGACTTTTGCTGGTCTCTCATCCTTTGAGGATAAAATTCTCTTTTTGGCTCCAAAATCCACCAGCATTGCCTCTTCAGAGGCTTGTTACAAGCCACTCCATCACCAAGTTCTACCTTAAAAAACAGACTAAAAATACAAACTTTAGAGAAGGTTTGTCCTGCCAAAGGCCATTGAAGTTACTTCTAAGTCTCTCCATAGCCTTGTCTGCTGCCTGGTGGGTACGACAGTGTGCTCTGAGCTCTCTGGCAGGCAGGAAGAAAGTAGACAGGCAGAGATGAAACAAAAGCTTTCCTTGGGATCTTCCTTCAGTCCTGCCTTGGCTGTTATGACAGCCCCTGATGCCTAAGGTAGGGTTTAGTTTTAGCACATTTCATTACATTTCACCAATTAAGATAATTTTTTCAGGGAATAAAAATGTTCAAAGTACGGTTTTTAATATGAACTCAGACTAACCTCTTTAAAGCAGCTGTAAGTCCCAGTGGTATTGATGTTGGTGAGTGTGATATTGGTCATAGCCAAGTTTTTTGAAGACATATAACTGACCAAACACCCATCAGTACAATGCTGGATGTTTCTGCTGTTTAAAGAAGTCAACCTAGTGTGAAAAATCAGATTTACCTGCAAAAATGCCTGGGCACTGCTGCAAGTTTTCCTGCAGCCCTGACTGAATGACTCTCCAATGGCTTGTTGATTTTACCAAGGTAATGGAGCAGCTCTCTGTTGATGCTATGCTAGAAGAAAGCAAATGAGCTGAGAGTAAAGTGTGTACAGAAGTCCTGCTCATTGTTTCTCCTTACATGGTTGCTTCTGCTGATACTGGTGCTCTTCTTTCAGTTATTGTCAAACTTCTTTTCTCTGTCTCTTTTAGGTATTGCCACTTATTTAATGGCTTAAACTTCTAAAATTACTCTCAAAAAAATCTGCTTTGCTTTTTGTGACTTGTTGCTCATATCCCCTGTTGTATTTATATTATTGAAATGATATTTTATATACACACCCCTGCAGTATTTTAGATCTCTGATTATCTCCTAAGGCTTTCATTGTGTGTCTTGTCTTTTTTTTTGGGGGGGACGTGGGGAGGTTGTTGTTTTTGTGTTGTTTGGGCTTTTTTGTTTGGTTGTGTTTTTTTATTGTTGCTTTTCTTTTTAATAACCCCATCCTCAGGTAGTTGCTAGAGGTATTAGAGCCACCCTGCCACTGTAACGTGCTGCTTCAAGTCATCCTCAAGCTTTCTGCAGTCTTTAGGACCCAATTCTGAGGTTGCTGCCAGGTTTCCTGCCAAAATCCATGAGCCTGCCAGTGCTGTAGGATGGGAGCTGCCAGGTGTCCTGCTTGCAGCAATGACCTTACCAGTGCTGTGGCAGTGGCAGCTCATCTAACAGCGCTCGCAGGCTGGGGCCCGAGGGCTTTGCTACTGCTTTGTTATAAATACAGAAGCTAGTCCCCGAAATAATTCAAAAACTTACACCCAACTGCTCAAAAAGCTCTGAAATTGGGTTCCCGGTGTGTTGCATTGCTGACCTACGTGTTCCCAGATGGCTGGAAAAGTTAAACTCATGTTACTGACCTGGGTTGTATTAAATGAGCAAGGGGCAGGTTTTGGGCCTCAGTTGTGGGGGTGGAAGCAGAGTTCTGAGGCTCTCAGTGTTACACTCCCATTTGTGTGCGTGACGATGAAATGAATTGGTTAATGAGTGCCTAAGCATCTGTTCAGCCTCTGGTAGATGCTTTGCCAAGGTTCAAGTTCCCTGAGGAGGATTAGCCACCTGGTCTGGTTTTCATGATATAGTGACAAAGGGGACACCCACCTTTCATTTTACTGCCGAGGATGGCCAAACACACAGGGTCCCTGGGAGGTCTGCAAGTTTGATGTCTTTTTGCTATTTAACAATTACTTTTGTAATGGTTACAATTTAGGTTACAGCAGAGCCTGCAATCACTGTGTGTTTTTGTAGGAAGAGTGACCTGTACTCAGTGTGTCTCAGTCTTGCCAAACAGACTTATTTATTTCCCTTTCTCTCAAATGACGCACAGCTCTTTTCACACAATTATCTCTTGCTGTATAATATATATAATCAATATACACCATAGGGCAACAAGAAGTGGTGATAAAAAGAAGTTTAAAGAGAAAAAATGAGCATTTCATAGCCTGAACTTACAATTAGGCTTCCCGAAGTGTCCAGATTTTGCTGCATGGACAGCATTATGACTTGATGAAAGGCTTGCACTAAAAGGCTTAAATTTATGTGTGGTAGTATTGCTTTACGATGAGCTTGATTTAGTAGGGGTTTGACCCATCAGACATAATACAGCAAAGGAACTTAGTATTCTTGATAGACAGAAACATTACACATTTGTTGCTGAACTTTGAAAAAGCTGAAATCATGTAACCAGCCTGGATTAAGGCAATGAAATGGATGAAGTCTTGGCAAACAGCAAGGAGGGCTTGGCAGGACTTTGCATCCGGATTACCTGCTGAAGCCATGCAGAATCACTTTCTGATGTTGGTTTTTTTTGGGGTGGGGGGAAAGGAAGGAGGTGTGGTATTTTATTAACCTGTGGCTTGTTGGATAGGTATAAACCCTGCAGTGAGGTCCAGGGCATAGAGCAGCTGGGTACATGTGCTGAGCTCTCTGGAGGAGAAAAGTCTGAATTACAATGAGATACCTTCAGTTGGGCTGCATTTATGTCCCTGATGCTGCAGGACCCGTGCCTCAGGTGCAGCCCATGGACAGGCAGATCTGCCCCACACTGGGGAGGGTGCAGGTGCCACCATGGGGGGGAATGGCTGAGGCAGGACAGTGCTACAAGAGGAGCTGCACCTCCTTGCCCCTGGCCTTTGTGCTGACACCATGGACGCAGCCTGTTGGCAGGGAGGTGGGAAAGAATGGGAAGGGACTTCAGAGTCCTGTCTGCTGGATTTGGCAGTGGTTTAGGTGCCCGTGGGGGAAAGGAGACAATGTGCCCGTTTGGGCTGATCATCCAGCTAAGTGTTCAACTTTGAGCAGCTCATGAGTAATCCTTGAATGGTTTGGGTTGGAAGAGACCTCAAAGACCATCTAGTTCTGACTCCCCTGCTGTGGGCAGGGACATCTTCCACTAGACCAGGCTGCTCAGAGGCTCATCCAACCTGGCCTGGAAGACTTCCAGGGATGAAACAGCCGGAGCTTCTCTGGGCAACCTGTGCCTGGGCTTCACCACCCTCATGGTAATTATTCCTCATATCTAATCTAAACATCTCTATCTACATTTTTCCTCATATCTAATTTAACTCTGCCCTCTGTCAGTTTGAAGGCATTCCTTCTTGTCCCATCACTCCATGCCCTTGCCTAAAGTCCCACTCCAGCTCTCTTGGAGCCTCTTTAGCTACTGGAAGGTGCTGTAAGGTTTCCCCAGTTCTGTCTCTGCTCCAGTCTGAGAAGCCACAGCACTCTCACAGGTATGCTCCAGCCCTCTGATCATCTTTGTGACCCTCATCTGGACTCGTTCCAACAAGTCCATGTCCTTCTTATGCTGTGGGTCCCAAAGCTGGATAGAGTGCTTCAGGTGAGGTCTCATGAGAGCATGCAGAGGTGAAGAATCTCCTCCCTTGTGAATTTGCTGCCCTTTGATGTCCCCAGAGCCACTAAGTGTGCTGCCGCAACCTGCCATTTTTAGACAGCCTGTGTGTGAAGGAGGTTTTTACAGCCTGTGTTGCCAAACCTGGTGGTTGCCCTTCCCAGACTGACTGAAGTTATTTCAGTAACACGTTCTGGTCCCACGTTTTATTTGGCTTTACGTAATCAGTGTTATTTAGCCCGAAGAAAAGGTGATGTTTTCTGGCAGCACAAGGAAGGACCTGCCAGTTGGGCTGGACACCAACAGCACAGGATGCTCTACAATTCCTTGCTTTAGTTTCTGAACTTTTCTGCCATTTAACAGTGTTTTTTAATGTTTTTTAGGTAAAATAATGATTGAATAGGTAATCTGTGGAATATGACCAAGAAAAACATGGCAGAAAATTACTCTCACAGTTGGTCTTATTGCACTGTTTCCTCTCCTTACAGTCCCCAAACAAGACTTACCTCCACAGGAGCTTGCACGTGGGGGTGCAGGCAATCCTGCTTTTCCAGAAAAGGCTTGCTTTGCTGCAAGGGTCTTTGTGGCTTGGGAATAAAGGGTGTGACAAAACTTGATGATTAAAAGGTAGAGGAAAATAATGCACAGGGACTGTTGTTAAGTTCAAGCAAACAACCAAGCAGCATCACATAAATTGCTTTCCCTTCTTTTCCTTTCCAGTGAAAACTTTTGTTGGAAAAAGCATCTGAGAAATTCTTTCAGGTTTCTAAAACCTTGTACAAGACCAAACATCTGAAGCCCCAACCTTTCAGCTGGGTGTAACAGGACCCACACTGCCTGGTGGGGTTTAGTGCTGCAGCTGGGTCCCTGAGATTCTTGAGATCAGTTTACTAAGGCTGGTTTTGGCAGAATGTACCAGTCTCCCAGTATGTCTTTTACATATTGCAAAACCATTCATTTGATATTCACCAGCATCAGCTCAAACCCACTTTGTGAGCAGTTCTGAATTTCTGCATGTGTTTTAAATATATTGGGTTTGCCAGGAGTGAGAATAAGCAGCACTAGGGGATTTTTCCTTCTGATTTTGAAACCTTTTCTGCTGGTTTGCTTGCTCTAGCAGATCGCAAGTAGATTTCTGAACTTTCAAATTGAAATGTAAGCTTAAACTAGCCTTTCTGAGGTAATGGATGGTTTAATGAAATTGGATGAATGAAAGCATTTTTAATTAAATATGGCAAGAACAGTAAATAGAAGTTGTGTAAAATAATCTCACTTGGCTGTGTGCATGCAGTCACAGAGGCAGTTAACAGATGATCCTTTTCTCTTAAGGTTATGTGGATTTCCTGTACTTCTTTAGTCAATTCTGTTACTGACTAATTAGTCCCACCTCCCCATGTGTGAACCCACCTGCTCCTGATAAGGGCTGGGCTGGGTGTGCTGGGAAAGCTCACAGGATCCTTGTGGGCTGCTCTGCCTCCCTTCCACTGGTTCTGCCTTTTCATCTTTGTAAGTGTACAAAGGGGAAAAAAATCCTATCTTGTTAAAGGCTGAACTTGTCTGCTGGAGAAATGCCCATTTGCAGGTGAGAAATTGTCTGTCTCAGGACAAGGGAACTGATTGTTTGGCCCTGTCTGGCTCTAAGCACTCTGAGCAATCTGAGGTCTGCTGCTTCCTCTGGGAGATTACGTTGCTTAATACATCAGAGTACCAGGAAGTTGGTTTCTTGCCCTGGGTATTCAATTTAAAATTTTCTTTAATTTAATCTCATTACTGAAGCTGGCGAGAAAAACAAAATATTTTTCAGACCAGGGGATTGCTAGTTTCT
>WAAG01044391.1:27286-49157 GCA_013390105.1 Tichodroma muraria
AGACCAGGGGATTGCTAGTTTCTCAGAATCCTCTCAGCAGCCTGAAACCCTGTGAATCTCTAAGGGAATTGTCTGCAGGTGACAGCCAGGTTGTAAAGGTTCTGATGGACCTTCTTCCAGTTCTCTACAGACTCCTCATCAGTTTGGCCCTCAAGAGTCCTGGTATTTGTAGGCTGTTGTAACATGTATGACATATTTACATGTAGTTACTTTGACCTTTCTAAGCCTAGTAAAACTTTCTCATGGAAGAAAGCAGTAAAAATGTGAGTATTTCTAAAATATGAGTAATTAGGGGGAGATGGGAAATGAATGTGTGAGAGGTTCTGTCTCAAACACCTGGTGACTCAAACACCAGCCCTCATGTGACAGAGGTGGGGATGAGGAATGGCCTCACACCAAAGCTCGTGACTTGGAGACAGAATACATGAGTTTTGCTGTGCCTTACACAGATTTATTTGGCGACCCTGTACAAATCACTTAACCTCCTTCTGCCCACAGTCCATACAAGAAGGATGGGGTTTTCCTATCTCACAGAAGTGCTGGACACTTAATTCATTAGCGCTTATAAAGCGTTCTCAGGTCTTTCAGAGGAAAATGCTGCATGTCCTTGAAGACTTAATGTTGATTCATGTGCAGATTCTGAGGTCTGGGCCTTGGCTCCCCAGCACCAGGGTAAAGGCTGTGGCTGATGAGTTCATTTTTATCATGAACTTAAATCTTCTCTGTGCTATTCCAGGACTTGAAAGTCCCAAAGAAAATTGAAGATAAATATTGAAATGTTTCTCTTTTATGATGAATTTTATATGTTTACTTTTAAAATATCTCTAAAGGCTTCTCAAAGCCTTTTGAAAGTGTCTTAACCCCATCTGATGAGCTCTGCGCTGATTTTGAAAAGAGTTGAGTGAGATGCTGAGAAAAGAAGTATTTATTTCAACCCATGCTTTATCTTCTTATGTTTTCTGGCTAAATTTAGAATTGTTCAGAGATTAAAAAAAAAAACATCATAGACATTCAGCTAAATGTTATCATATCCAGTGTGGTGGGACATGTCATTTTCCATTGGCATCATGTCATAGGCCAGTGTAATATGTCAGAAGTATTTTATTGCACTGGCCTCATCACATAAATGAGATGAGGCGGGTTGCAAATCAGATTTACAATACTTACCTTTAGTATAGACTAAATGAGCTAACAGCATAGATCTGGCTAATGCACAGTGTGGCTGCAGCAGCAAAGATCTGGCCTCAAATGTTGCTACAGGTTATGAGGGACAGGCAGTTTGTGCTCCTCCTGCACGCCTTGCAATATCCTTTATTATCTGCAATTAGAATTGTGCTTCAGTTCAAAGATAAGTGCTGAAACAGGCAGCCTGATGCAGATTTGGACAAGACAGGGCAGAGGTAGAAGTGCATTTGATAACAGTCCCTTATTGCCTTTTGCATTGTTAGGGCTGTGACTTCTCCTCTTCAGCCACACAGAGTATGGCAGACCTGCTCACTTCCAATCTCTTGGCTTCAGTCCACGTTTCTAAGAGGAACTCCTCATGTCTACCAGTAATGCCTTGGAAGAGAATAGGTTTCAACCATTATCAGATTAATTTGAAACCTTGAAAGTAAAAATGAAGAGCTGTTAGCTTCCCGTGGAAATCAATATCTGCTCACTAGAAGTCAAGGTAGGCAGGGAAAATTGCCCTCTGCTTCAAACTCTGAATTGCTGCTATTGGCTGCACGGTGAGCTTGGGTAACTCAATGTAAAGACATCATTCAGTCATACTTATTTGGAAGACTTGCTGTTGAGGAATAGCAATGAAGCCAAAATAATTATCACAATTAAATATATTAGCATTTATTTCAACAACGCAGTTTAATCTTAATTTACAGTAAAGCTTCATATCTAATTATGATAATTAAGTAATTTGGTAATTGTAGGTTGAAATAAGTTCGTAATAGAAATGTTACAAACCTCTTTGTGTGGCTGAGATTGCTATTACATTTCTTGTGGTGTGGAAAAGGAGAGGTACATTACTTGTGCAAGGGTGAAATAGATTGTTCTCTATAGAAATTCAGGGCTTAAGCCAGAGAGAACTGTAGAAATAAATGTTATCTATACCTTGAAAATATTAGTTTCTAAACATTGAGGTATGATTCTTTAAAATAAAAAAATCTGTCCTGAGAAATATGATAATTTGGGACTCTTGTATTTGCAGCATTCAGATGATGGAAAAATTACACAGAACAGCACTGAGAAACCTTAGATTGGGTAGAAAGGGAAAAGGTGGAGCAGGGAGAGAGGGAAGGGGTCAAAAGGAAGGTGATTACATGGCCACTAGAAAAATATGTTCTCAGGGTAGAGATTTTGCTGTCCTGGCACAACTGCTGAAGCCGGGAAGGATGTTTTTGCAGGAGGTGACTGCACAGCCTTCCTTAAACATGGCCTTGGGCTTCCACTGTAATGCAATCCCATGGATATGGAAATCTCACGGTAGTGCTACTGCCTTGAACATAAAATCTAAGACAATGATGCTATGAACAAGTAGATAAAAGGGACACATGATTTATTTGCTGCTTGCTTCAAGGGGGAGTATTTCAACCTCTAGTTAGCACACAAGGGCTGCTAGTGGCTGTCTGGCTGCAGCCAGTTCCCCTCCATCTCCTACAGAGTGAATGCTTGTGGCTGATGATCTTGGCAGTTTGTCACCTCAGGAAAGCTTTGAAACATCTTTTTGTCCACTTAAAACAATAGATATTATCAGACTTTTGTTGTATGTGCTATTCTACCCCTGCTAGATTTTCACAAGCATGTGTCCATGCAAACTGTAAGTTGGTCAAGTTCTCTCAGCATTTCAATGGGTTGTTGCGTCTCTATAGTCAATTACATGGGAATTGTTCACCTTCCCCTCTGTGATACTCATTGGTAAAGAAACTCACAGTTATGTTTCTTTTTGTTTAAAAACACTTTTCTTTTTTTTAAGTTATCAGAATACATTCTTTACTTCTCTGAGTTTCTTATACCACAATTCGAATTATCTTCTGAATGCTTTGTTACTGATTTTGCATTGATGCTCTAATCAAAATATAAAGGATAATTTTAAACTGGGATATATTTCAGCAGATATTACCTACAAGTGGGGAAGAGACTTTTTCTGTGATCTTCATTAAAAGAACATTATTCTCCTCATTCCCAGCTGTAAACTGCAGATCAACCACATTTGTTTGCAATGTGCTAGGCAGGAAAACACCTTTTTGTTTTGTCAAGAGGCATTAACAGTGCCCACTGTGTTTCCAGAATGCCCTAGGCACTATGGGGATATGGGAGGATTGATCTGGATCTGATTGGGTCCAGCCCAGGATTCTGGGTATCTGGGGATTCTGGAGAAAACTAGAAAGCACAGAAACTCTGCCTGGATGAAAATTTCTGATGAAGAAAAAGGAAGACCATCCAGGGAACCCCACATGTCAGGAAGGTGCTCACTGAGCTGCAACCGGTGTTTTCAGTCATAACATGAAAGGTGTTTGATGGTTTCAGAAGGATTTTGAGAGTTGCCAGTGGTCTGCCTTCCAGAGCAATTTGGGTATTGGTTCTCATTGTCCTGAGCAAATCCAATCCAATGTAGATGTAGGATCTCAAGCATGGGGAGCAGGGCAAGGGGAGAGTCTGTTTGCCCTCCCCACTTTAACAGGGTTTAAGTGATGGGCATGGCTGGCAAACCCACAGAGAGGAAGGTGCTTAGACCCACTTCTGTCAGGGGAGGGAGGGTGTGGGTGTGTGCCTGGGATGGGCTCTCAGCTGCGGGACAGTGCAGGGAGGGGTAGGCAAAGGAGGGCAGAGTTCACCTGGGGTGGGACAGAGGAGGTGTGTGAGAGAGGAGGGAAGGAGAGGTGCCTGTGGCAAGGCTCTGAAGTTCAGTGCAGGGCTGCCGTGAAAGGGGAGACCGGGTGTGTTTGGTTCCCTTGAGAAAATGCTTTTATTTTTTTAATGTTTCTTTTGTTTGACAAGTCAGGTCATGTATGCTGATACTCAGGTGTAAGAAGCTTGCGTGCTTGTGTTGATCTTGGAGGATCAGACCTGCAAGAGTGGAGACAAACTGCATCTTGACTGGAAAAATGGAATCCTGTTTTCATTTTTATCCTGATTCTCCACTATCTGTTTTTTCCCTTTCCTAAATAGATATCTTTTCCTTATTCCTGCCTCACTCCGCTATGCACAGTCAGACACTGGGGTTTAGAATATCTGTTTTAAACCAAAAGTGGTTATAGTTTATTTTTGTTAATCATGATGCATTGAATAATAGAAAGCATAAACAGAAATATCCAGACCTGCGCCACTTCTTTATCCCAATATTACCAACAATAGGGAAATAACCATTTTGGGAGGCATAAGATTATGAAAACCCCTTGAGCTGCTCCTCAGGCCATGAGCTCACCCACGTGCTGTCAGCATCATCCCATTCAGACAGGGTTCCTTAGTCATTTGGATTGCAAAGGGAGACAGGCTTCATCTTTTGTAATTAGGCTGGGTATTAGAAAAAGGTTCTTTTCCTAGAGGCCAGTCAGCACTGGAACAGAGTCCCCAGGGCAGTGGTCACAGCAGCAGCCTGACAGAGTTCAAGAAAAGTTTGCACAATGCTCTCAGGCACATGGTGTGACTCTTGGGGATGGTCCTGAGCAGGGCCGGGAGCTGGACTCCATGATCCTTGTGGGTCCCTTCCAGCTCAGCATAATCTGTGATGCTCTAATTAGTCAGTGGACTCACTTCTATTAATAGTTTTTGCTCAACCACTTTTCCTTCAACATTAATGCTTTTAATACAATGTCACTTCTTTCTGTGAAGTAGTCGTGTGGCAGCAGCGGAACTTGGACACCACTCCCTGTCCTCGGGCAAGCGTGAGGATCTGCCCCCCTGGCTGCCTTGCTGGGGAAGCAAAGCAGCTGCAGGTGAGGATCTGTGCAGTGCAGAAGCCAAGGGCAAGGCCAGGTGCTTGGTTTTAAAGTGAGGTGCCCTGTAGCACTGTTGTTTCTGGTCAAGCTACAGGATGGTTAGTCGGGAATGAGAATGAGCTCCCAACACACAGTCTCCTGGAAACAGTGACATGGAAACACTGGCAGCAATCCACCAAAAATGGGTGAGGCCCTGGGAATGGTATGAGTAGCAGTTCAAGAAGATGCTCAATGCAAAATTTCATCAGCTTAGATGGGTTTGCTACTGGAGATAGCAGGAAAAGATAGGTTCTTGCAAGTTTTATTTGTTCTTGAGTGTGAATGTGTGTTAAACTTCCAAGATCCTCCTTTTTGTTTGACTTCAGCTTGAATGTTTGGCTCCAGTTGTTTTTGAGTAACTAGAGTGTTTGGAAGCTTAGGGTGGATAGAGAGAGATAGACTACAGCTGGTAATAATAGTGGAGCCTTTTATGCTGTCAATTTAACAGCTGTAAAACAATTAAGGAGAATTATGTAAATAGCAGGCTTTGTCCACACTTCCCTTGCCCAATTTTCCTTTATTTGTGACGTGCCTTTCCTACCATGCTCTGAGAGCACGTAAACAGTAGAGCTCTGTGTGTTTGTATTGTGTATGGTCAGTGTTATCCATTAAACCATGGCTGGATGTAGATCTTCTAAAATTTTCACAAATCAATTTTCCAGTGCTTTGGCTATTGCATTTTAATGTGACTGCTCCTAAACAAACAAAATCATGTTTTCAGGAAGCTAAGACAGGATAAGAAGTGATTTGTATGGGAAATGGTGGCTGATTTGCTCGGACTGCTGCAGCTGTTTCCTTCTGTGGTACAAACAAAACCCCTTCAAATCAATCAGATCCCTGTTGGCTGAGCCCTGCTCCCCACGCAGAGGGGCAGCCGAGCCTTGCCCCGCTCCGGTGGGAAAGCAGTTGTTTCAGGGCAGGCTGACCCACGCTGAGATGCTGCTTTGTCTTGCTCTGCTCCTCCCAGTTCTAGACTATGGATTAGTACTGCCCATTAGTATTGAGACTAATCTGGATGATGTCTCTTGCAGATAATGCAGCCCACGTGAAGGGTATCTCTTGCTGCTCTCCCATACCATATCACAGCATGGTTTGCCTTCACTTCTCTCCCTTCCCATACCCAAGGCTCCTTCAGCCTCAGCACCTTCTTCCCTACAGCCTCATCTGTGCTCAAGACTCTTCCTGATATTGACAACATGGGAAGGGCTTAGCACACTACAAGACCTGAAATGAAGAAAATAAATGCTTTTCTATCTTTTCCAGTCAAAAACTACTGAAATCAAGAGCATCATAAATTAGTTTTTTCACCTGGGTCCCAAGGGAGGGAATAGATATGAAAATCTTCATGCTTAATTCTTCCCTCCCCCCAAAATAACACATACGTGTAGATGATCCTTTTAGAAAGGCTTCCCGAACTCCATTTACCTTGACAGCTGTCACTTGGCACTTGTAGCTGTCATGGCAGTGTGTAGTTTTTCATGAATTACCAGCACTGGTGTGTTTTTTTTTCCTCTTTATCTGCCCCCAGCCCGTCAGCCGGGCCTTTCATAATGGCTTCTGGCACCTGGCTGGGGAGCTGGGCGCTGCGGCATCGCGCCCGCAGCTCCCCCGCCTCGCCGGGCAGCTCTGTTTACTGATGTGCCTTTTCCTGTAAACATTACCAGCAGCACTCGTGGAAGGCATGTGTGGGAATGGAATGGCTTCACCTTGTAACAGTTAGCTGGGGTGGCAGCTCTGCCTTGACTGATAATCCGCGAGTCCTCGTGTTCCGGTTACTTTGCTAAATAACATGTAGACATCCCACTCTGAAGGCTTGTATATGATAGTTAATTAGACAACATTTAATTTGGCTTAACATTTGTGTCAGTTTTGTGGAAGTGAGCCTCCATAATTAGGGAATACAGATCAGATTTCTGTCAGACTTATAACCTCTCACTCTAATTTAATGCTCGCTCCTCTGGTGCCGTGTCACACTGGGTGTGCAGGATTACCCCTCCCCACCCCATCTTTTCTGCTTGACTAGTAAGAAAGTTGCCCATTTAACACAACTGACAGAAAATGGGATTGTTCATGGAGATGTAAGGGCAGGAACTGAGCTGGACCCATTTCTGAGAAGTTGAGCTGGTCCTGCAATCTGTCTGTTGGTGTTCTGTTGGAAGTGTTTGGGCATCTGCACCATCCTCAGGAAATACTGAAGGGAGTATCTGAGTTCCTGCACCATTTGTGGGTCAAGATATGATGCAATTGCAAGTTGTACCATGAAAATATGTAGTAGTAACTCAGTGGTACCCAGTGTTCAGATTATAATCAACACAGCTGGTTTCTGCCCAGTAACTTCAATGCTGGGCAGCACGTACAAAGGAGTGAATATATATACCTTGTGAATTTACTGTTATGAAAGGTTGCTTCTTATATTGTGGTGGTGCTCCTTCAGGATGAGTTTTGTGTGCATTTGAGGCCATACTGTGGTTTCCAAAGACCTGAACTTTCCCAAATGCAGATATCAATTTTGGTGTCTAAGCAAGCAGGGATCATCATGGCTTCACTGGGGTATAAGTGGCTGGTGTAGATCTGCTACACAGATTTCTTAAGTGAAACTCTAGACTTATATGTGTTCATTCTTGTCTTATCTGTAAATCCTTGAGACCATGTTTTGCATGGAAATCAACATTATGTCATTTTAGTCACAGAACATTTCCCTTTTGTAGTAAATTATGTCATGTGTCATTTGGAAAGCGATACTCCGCCAATTTTTTTATTATTTTTTTGGGGTGGGGGAAGTAATGTCAAGTCATGTTTATTCAGAAACCAAAGTAAAAACAATTTGAATAATAATTGTAAATGAAATAATTTGTCTTTATGATGCTATGTTGCATAACATGTGTCTGTGGATAGCTTTTAAAAAGAGGAATTATGTTTTCTCACATGTCCAGCATTAAGTGCTTGCAGGCTGAAGAGATGTGAGCTGCATGCTCTAGATGAGAATCCTCCCAATGCTGAAAGTTGGAATTTAGTGGGAAATGGAATATCACATATTTGAGAAAGGAAGGAATTCAACAACACTACCCTGAGCCTAAATTACTTGGAAGTGTAATGCATTGTGTTTTGTATATAAACACGTTGTTAATAAGAGGAGTTTAACTGTAGTGCCAATACCACTCTGGCATCCCTCCTGGAGAGTTGTACTGGGTTCCCTGATGGGTTCCAGAGCTGCAGAGCTCAGTAGGCTGCTGGGAGCAGTAGCCTGCACCAGGTGTTTGGGAGAGGGAGAAAAACCTCACAGTGCTCTGACTTGGGAGTGTAGTCTGAGTGTTGTGGTAGCAGTGAGTGCGTTCAAAAATAACTCTTCCTCTTGCTGAGACTTGCTTGTTTATTTGATGCAGAATGTGTGCAGGTGTCTTTTTGTGTGCATGAGGGATTTCTTTGTGAAACAGAAGAATGTTGCTTTAATAATTTTTGTTTTGCAGAATCCTTCCCTGAGAAAGATACTATGCAGGCTTTAAAATGTTAGTCTCTGGCATCATACATGCTTAGGATCCTTCATGTATCAAACACAGTTCACGGCAAAGCCAAAAAAGTCAGTGTCCTATCGAAAGGACATGTCTTGTCTTTTCTTCATTCAGCAGGGAGCAAAGTTCGTCCTGGTGAGACGCCAGACCTGTGAGAGGCTCAGGTAACCTCTCCGTGTGCACGGTGCCAACAAAGGGGCCCTGTCAGCCTTTGGAGAAGGCACTGAGACTTCAGCCAGCACTGACTTTCCAGGAGATGAGGAGTGTTGGTGAAGTGCTAGACTGTGCATCTTCAGATCTCTTGCTTCATGGAGGTACAGAGGAAGCTTGGCATGAGGATGAAAATGTGGCAACAGCAGCAGCATCCCAGAGGTTGTGATCACACCTGCAGATGAGGTGGGTGATAGATAATTCTTCATATAAAATTCTCTTTTGTCTTACCTGGTTTGTATTCTTGGCTGTGATCAGAAATGCAGCTTGTTGTTTCTAATTAATTCTATAATTTTCTTTTATTCGTATTTTGAATTTAGCAGAATTCTATTTCATGTTGAAAATGTTCTCCATCTAACCCAAAATGCATTAAAAAGGCTATTTGTTTAATCAGCAGGATTTTTTAATCTTATTATATGCTGCTCAAAAATGAATATTTCTTTGTATTGTACAGTACACATTTACATAAATTAGTGTTATCCTTGGTTATTTTGCAACCCATAATTTATACGCTTTTTAGTTTTATCATAAAATAAAATCTTGGCTCTAATATTATGGGAACATTTTTAGCATCGTAGCAAATTACCTTGGGAGGAACTATTACACAGTCAGTGAACTATCCTACTTGAATTTTTTTAAAAAAGGAGAGGAACTTAAATGTGTATCAAATGCTCAGCTTTCACCAGTGTTTCATTTTTGCAGGCTATTGAAAGCCATAAATTCATAAAAATTCTAGTAAAATTCATCTGGAGCATAAAATAGTTGCAACATGTTTGGTTGTTTGAAAACGATCCAAGATTTATGGCCTCATTTAATTATTTTTTAAGTGTTAAGATAATTTTCCTCCTCCTACCAGGTTTCTTTGTTTATATATTGTTTCTACAGAGGGTTCATTTTGAATATTTCATTCAAAAATGTTGACAAAACATTTTTCAAGAATTTCTTTGAAATAATTTTGCAAGTACCTAATCTTGCAAGGTACTTCTAAATGCAGCTCTTGTCTCTGGGACAATCAAGACCCAAAACCCAAATGAATTGCATAAGCTCTCCATTTCATCACCATAAACTTGAAATATAAAAATGCTATGAAAATATTTGCTATACCTCCCTTGGGTTAACTTTCCTTTCTTTTCCCTGTAATTTTATGTTTGGGTGGCTTTGCTGTTATTGACTAGTTCTCTGTACCTTGTGGGGATTGCTAAATTCCTCATCTAGTACTACTTTTGCTCTTTGTGTGCACCGATAGCTGCAGGTTAGGGTCAGGGTGTGTGGAGCTGTGTGCATCTGAGACAGAGGATTCTGGCCCCAAAAACACACTGATTAAGTAGGAGTCAAGTACTGATACAGACAGCTGAAAATAATTTTGGTGGTTTTTTTTATGTGGCCTCTAGCGGTATTTAAAAACTGCGAAGATCCTCGATAGCTTATCATTTTGACTCCTATTATTGTTGAACTCTGTGGTTATACATGTTTCAGCATCTTCTTTTCATGTGTCCTTACCTCTTTATAACTGTTGGACAAGTTAGTACATGAGATGCCTCCTTTTATGTGTGCTAGATGTTGTAGATCCTCCAAGGGAGGGAGTAATTAAATTACTGTTTCAAAGGAGTTCTCCACCACACTAATTGTTATCTGTAAGCTTATTAAAGTAGTTGTTTGTACTCTAAAATGACTAAATAACTGTTGCATAATCTCAAAATTACAATAAATCATATTTCCTCACGGATGGTGGCAGGTATGACGTATGGATATGCCTGACTGCTGATGTCTGACAGTTTCAAATACTATACTTGCATGTAGCTGGAGGAGGGCACAGGAGAGTATTTACAATTCCTGCTGTTGTGCATTCTGCATATTCACACCGTGGCTATCTGTGTTCCTGGTGTTGGGCCATCAGCTGGTGCTTGAGCAGCAACCTCAGCTGAGGGCTGGGTGGAGGCAAACAGCAGCAGTAGCTGCCTGGAAGATTTTATTAGCTTTTGAAATCAAAAGTAAAAGCCTCTTGTTCCACTTGTACTGCAAGTGAAATATATTGAAATGCATCGATGAAATATATTTTTTATTTTCACCACCATCACCTATTTGGGCATGAAGGAGGGAGGAGGACGAGCCCAGGGACAAGTTCTGCTGCCTCAGTGCATTCTGCCAGTCGTTATGAGTCATTAAAAAAATTAAGTCCATACAAGTCTTTAGAGACCTAACTGCTATGGTAAAAGGCAACAAATATGTGTGTGTTTGGACGGAGGACTCAGCCTTTCCAAGACTTCTCTCTGCTTCCAGGGACAAGTCCTGTGTAGTGTGGGAGAAGAGAAGAGGGGAATACAAGTTTCAGTCCTGCAGCATAAATACATATGTGCCTGATAAAATTCTTCCTGCTAATGGAGTTCAGCCTTTCTTTTTCATACTGTTGGATCAATGAAATGCTCCTAAAATAAGCTCCAATGGCTGTTTTTTATTACAACCTTAAGGAACAGTTTAATTTTGCTTTAGAATACATCTGATATGGCCTTTTGCTCCTGGGATCTGTAAGAAGATTTTTTTGCCTTCCCTTCAACAAATGACTACTGCTGATCTTTGGTGTCCAGCAGCTGTATGTACACTGCGTACATGTCCTAGAGGAGTCAGGGTAACTGGCCCAGGCAGAATCAAGTATTTCTAGTAAAATAAGATGTATAAAAATAGATTTAATTACATCATCTCTTAATGAGTCTGCGTTTTGGGAGGTGATTGAGAAAAGTCTCCAGGTTAAAAGTTTTATGACCAACTGCTTAGAGTGCCATGTTCCTTAGCCTTGGAAAAAACATGTTTTGGGATGAAATGAAAAGTTTTTTAATGACAGCAATATGAATATCCTATCCAGACCGAATTGAAGGCATAGGAAATGGCGCAAAATGTACCTCCACAGTTCTCCCCTGCCACTGGATATGCATACACTGAGGGACACTAGCACCTGAAGGAAAGTGACTGGAAAAGTAGGATGACTTTTTGTCCCTTTAACAGAGCATATGGAACGCCTTTTCCCCTTGCTTGCTGTGTTGTTGTCACTTCTTCAGGGCTGTGTCTGATCTCCAAGTGCCTTGTGGGCCAGATGTGCCAACTCACTCATCCCTAATGAGACTTCTTAACCCCAGCTCGAACTTCTTGTGCTGCCCATTCCCTATCCCAGAGCAGTTGGGTCACTGCAGGCACACAACACCATTGGTTTTGGAAGAAGGCTGAGGCATAATAAGTTGTAACTGAGAATCACGATCTCCTTCTTCAAAAAGCTGTTTTATTTACACAAACTAGACCCACAACATTTCTTTTGGGATTGACTTCTTCTAAGGGAATGAAGAATCTGTGGTGCCCAGTGCTCCTGGGTTCATTGAGAGGTGTGGCTTTAACTCCCCTAAACTGCCCTGCAGGTGCTGCTGGAGCTCGTGGTCCCGCTCCTCAGAGTGGGAAAGATCAAGGGCTGTGAAATCATCCAGCAAATAGCATAAAAATTCCATGTTGGGGAACATCTTTTTGGTATTCAAGGTATTGCTCCCAGGCTGCATTCCTAGGAGAATAGCTTTCCATCTGTATAAGATTTCACCATCAGCACTGACACTTTGGTTTATTAAAATTAGCCATTTTGCATTGAATTGAAGTGGTATAATGAATTAAAAATTAATAGTTCTATTTGAAAAATGTTCCTATATTTCAGTGACTTGAAATGGAGCCCATGAAACTTATTTCTGACTCTCTGATTTTATTTCAGTTAAGTATATTTATCTTACTGATGGATGTGGTATGGATTACCATAACATATTTTAACATGCCCCAACAACATATCAGCAGATATGTAAAAAAGTGAG
This sequence comes from Tichodroma muraria, assembly GCA_013390105.1. Taxonomy (NCBI): domain Eukaryota; kingdom Metazoa; phylum Chordata; class Aves; order Passeriformes; family Sittidae; genus Tichodroma; species Tichodroma muraria. The sequence continues at coordinate 39,821 of WAAG01044391.1, forward strand.
TTAATAACATAAATGCCTGCTATCATGCTGCTTTGTAAAACCATTCTTAATTTAATCCATACACTAAATGTGCTTTCCAGTTACAAAAATTCATTATGAGCATCAGGCTGAAGTGAAACCGTGATACAGAATTGTGACTGATGTAAAACAGACACACAAAATGAGTAGCATTAGGACACTTACTTTGAAGTTTGTTAAAACTAGTAAAGTGATAGCCACTTTAAGTGAAACCTGCTGTTACAGATACCTACTGGATTTTGGGAACATTTCACTTTTGAACTTATTCCTTGCAGTCTGCTTTAGTGTTTAATATGTTGTAGTTGCTTTTTTTTTTTTTTTTCCTTCTTAATGTAGCAGGGAAAAGTAAAATAGCTGACCTACTCAGATACCTTATTATCTTTGCTCACAGACAGCTGAGTATATTTGGTATCTGGGAAAAGAGCACTTATTCAGATACCTATGAGACATTACCATGCTCTAACAAGTGCAAATTTCAAAAAATTAACAGTGTATTCCCACTGAGTACCCATCATAACATTGCCAAATGGGAATCATGGCAAAAATAGTGTGTCATTTGAGCAGGGATTTGAGAATGACAAAGTTAAAGGGAACAGTTAGGTTGGTGACTCCAAGTAAATTTTCAGCATCTTGTCGATGTTGTTGATAATTTCAATGTAGGGATTGACTGCAGACTTTGGGAACCTTTCCAGTTGAATGGACAGGTGGAAGGAGGCAGGTGTCTTGTCTGATTCATGCCCATTTATCTATGGAGAATGCACAAAGTACTGGCACAGGACAAAGTTCCTGAGCATAGAAGAGATTCTACAAAGAAACAATTCAACATCTCAGTATCTAATATTTGTCTAGATAATAATCATACATGTATTTATGTTGCATAAAGACGTATTTCTAGTTGAATTGTAACACTGATGCATGAAATAGGGCTGTAAATTACAGGACTGTGATTAAACAGTGCTTCTTGGGCACTGTGTTTTATATATATGTATATATAAAACATGTATGTATATATATATGTGTATATAAAAGCATTAACATGACCATCTGAAGTGGATTGATGATCATTTTTTTGAGAGGTTGAAGTGGGCCACATTTTGTGCAATATGTTTATCTCAGACAGTATATCCTTACTAACCATAAGTCAGTTTGCATGTAAAATGATAGATAAAAACTTGATGATGATGATTTTGCTCATAAGAAAGACCATTTTAATCATGTGTGTTGTTTGAGGCATGCGTCTGAGTGTGTTAATTATACTCATGACAAATAAATAATGTTTCTTCCATCATAAACTACCAGAGTTGTTCAGGGTTTTTCCTAGAAAGGGTCTTTTAATGTTGATTTAAAAAGCTAAAGTAACTCTCTTTGGCTAAACCCCATGACTTCTGGGAAGATCATATCCAGTGGATGGAGCATCTTTTGTTTGCCAATAAAGCAATGCCTGAGGTTTGCATTAGTTCTGTGAGTGTTTGGATGTAACATGAGCTGGAACCTCCTGATTCAGCTGATACACAGAAGCAGCTTGGTGGTCCCTGATGTGGCTTCTTACCATGACAATTTACCATAGTCTAGCCATGATGTATACATATTTCTGTGGCATTGATCAGAGCTGTGATGTTGCAGGTAAAAATGAGAAAACAAAAGCAGTACGGGATGCTGGGATGAGTACTACACAAATAAATGAACTTCCCCTTGGATTTTCCCCTAAGAATCCTTTTGCTTTGGCTGTGCTTGTGAGCACATGAGAACTCTGCTCCCAGGACTGCAAGCTAGGACTGCATGCACTCCTCTGGCCTGGACAATTCCTGCTGGGGTTAGCTGGGCTCTGTAGGGGTGCTCTGTGACACAGAAGGGTCAGAATCTGCAAGGCTCCTGCCTTGCTCCCTGCAAGGAATCAGTTAAATAAACAGGGGAAAATATCATACTTTGCAAGCAGAACTATGTCTGTACACACTCACTGTGCTGTCATAGAGGTAACAAGGAATTAAAGTATGAATTCCTCTTAATTGTCCAAGGAATGTCTCACGAATTGTGTGTGCGCACTCTTGTCCAAGAAGGTTTAACAGCCCTAAACACTTCTTTGTGTCTTTGTCAGGTCTTGGTTCCCTCTTGCTGAGAGATTCCAGTAGCTCTCATGACTTCTTCTTTGTGTCTTCCAGCCAAGAGGGAAATTTGTGGAAAACCTATGCTGTATAATCTACAAGGCCATTCTATGTGTGTGTATTTCTGAAATACATATAATTAGCCATGTTCGGATAACTTGAGAAATGTAATTTACAAAGTTAATTATTTTAGAAGGAAATTTAGAAACAGTGTCTAACTCCTTGTGTCAGAAGATAAAGAGAACTAATTTCTTGAGTTAAAAACTTGCCATATATAGTTTTGTTGATTGTAGTAGACTGTGTGGGTGCAACTATCTTCTGTGGTGTTTGTGTGTGCTCTCTTCTTCCATGTTATCCAGCATGCAGTGATCTAGTCCAGTTAAACAGGGAGAGGTGACTTGGGAATAGGCTAAATCTGACTTGGTGATGCAGTTTGAATTGCTTTTTGTGTAGTGATGTTTATTTTTTGAGGACTGTTGGCTGGACGGAAATGGGTAAATTGTAGCTGACAGAGTGGAAGAGAGTTTGCTGTGCTCTGACTGACATGGGATTTGATCCTTTTCTGCCAAGAACAGCGCCCAAGCATTTGGTTTGCTTTAGAGCACACATTTCTTTTCAGAACTCGTTGTCAGAAAGTTGCTGAAAGCTTCTTTCTCAGGAAGAGTGTATGACAAGGAGTGTGGTAGCAGGGACAAAAGCAACTATCCTTTTTCTTGGGATACCTGACCTACAATTGTGCATCGTTTCCCACGTGAAAAAGGAGATTTGGGCTGACCCTGCTTTAGCTGCTTTGCCTTAGAGAAAAGCAAGGGTGGGGGTGAATTTGAACTCATCTATTACCCCAAAAGCCTTGGTTTGAAGAAGTGGAATCTCTGATGGTGCAGGGACAGGCTGAGACACAGAACTGCTTCAGCTGTGGCTGTCCTGGACAGGATTCCCTTGCTGTCTTGATCATTTGCAGCTCCTTTGTGTGAACGTGGGGGTTCAGGACATTTCCATTTTGTTGTCTAAAGTAGCTTAATTAATATTTCCTTTCACTCACCAATTTTTACATATTCCTTCTGCTTGATATCACTTTTCATGGCTTCCTGGTAACAATTCTTTCTCTGTATTTTGAAAAATATTAATGCACAGTATTCTTCCTAGATATCTTTTCACTCCAAACATCATTTACTGAACTGACATAACACAATGGATGGTCAAAATGGTAAAGGATATTTTTTCCTCCTAAAGCCTCCCTTCGCCTACACACAATTAGTTTTCTCCCTAGAGACCTGATTGGACTCTTTCAGTTATGTCGCTGTGTCAAGGATTTCCATAGATGGTTGGAATGCCTTTGGAATGTCTTTGTCATTCCACTTCTTTTGTATTTTTCATTATTGTTCATAGTTGAATAAAAGTTGAAAAATGAAATAGTTGTAGCTTTAGGGTTGTATAGTTTGTTGACCAACTTCTTTATTTTCAAAAGGTCACTCAATGATGAAGAGAAAAGGGTCTCTGCATCCTGAAAGGACTATTTTCTTAGGGAATAGCAACGATGAAGTCCTCAGAAGTTAGGAATCAGATTTGTATTTTGTGGCCAAAGCAAAGGTGGTGTAGACAGAAGGCTTTGCTCCAAGGCTCCAGTATAGCCAGTTGAGGTGAAATGCAAATTTCTCATTTCCTTTTTTAAACTTTGGTATTTGTTTCTAGGCTAGCATTTCCTTTTTCATTCTTGCTTTTTTTTTTTTAAACAAAAACAACCCTCTTTTTTTGCTGGTTTCTTGTCCTAAAAATGTGGTTAGTGCTTTTTTTCCTCTTCTCTGCTGTCCAGACCACAGTCTTGGTTTGGGGAAGCAGATCGATCTGGCAGCATGATACATTCTGACTAATTTTTCTGGCATCTCTGTGATCATGATTCCCTAACATTATCCTTGACTTGTCATCAGTGACAGAAATTTGAAGGCAACTTGTTCTTCAAAGTGTTCTACATGCAAAAAATATATTTTTAGGGTTTTTTTAATCTTTATAGCTCTCATTAAAATTAGACTCTTAAAATGTATTTGACTCTATGCAAGGTATGTAAAAGACCTTTCCTCTTGCTTATCTGGTCCTCAGCATTTCTCACACATGTTGTTTGGGATTTTGATCCTAAAATGATTAGACTGGATTAATATTTTGCTTTTCTTTCAACCATGTAAATATTGAGCAGCAAAAACTGAAACAAAATCCTCATTTCTATTAGAATACAGCAGGACTTAATAGAATCTTAGAAAACAAATTTCTAAGATTTAAAATTTCTTTTCTTTTTTTTCTGCGAAAGGTTAACTAAACATGGCCACGGCTCTGCAAAGGATTATTCTTGTTTAATTTTATGTACTGTGCACTGACTTTCAATGGCACTCTGCATAAATGACCCTCACTCAGCCTTCAGAGATCATGGTCTCAATGACCATACAACATAATGCTCCGTATTCCATTAGGAAAAAAGCAGCTTTGCCTGAGAGTTTCCTCTCAGGCCTCTGGTTGTGTGGATCTCTGTCACTTTCAAATCCTTCTCTTTTTCTGTGGTCAGCTGATAACACTACCTTTATGTTTCACCTGCAGGAAAGTTGACACCTTCTTCTCCATCAGTCATTTTGTAACAGATGTTACAGATCCTTTTTGGCTGAAATCAGCAACTGCCTTCCAAAACTGTAAAATGTGCCTCAAATACTAGGAGTGTGGAGGAAAAAGGTATATAGAAAGAAATATTAAAGCTGAAGGTAGTTTTCCTCACTCAATTAGAAAGTAAAGTAGAATATTAGCTAAGCATTGAAGAGTGTCACTTTTTAAGTTGCTTTGCTGCTTTTTCATAGATAAGAGTAACTCTAATACTCTAATTGTGGATCATAAAGGTAGATTGATCCCCAGATATATCAAGTGTAAGTATATCTGGAAAAAAAAACCACAGACTCCACCAAACTGTGTCAGCAGAGGCAACTTCCTAATATCTTTGGTCTCACTCAAAGTGTTGTTTTAAATTAATGTTTCCTTTCAAAAAGAGCTTCTCAGTTGCCAAATTTCAATGCTGAAGTTGTAAACAGTTAACTAATCACATTGCTTCAATGTCATTCAGAAAGCAAGTAGAGAACAGCCATGCCATAAACTCCATCTCCCGGTTCCCTTGGGATAACTGTCTTGTTCAAACAGTGAGTGAACAGATACAAATACATCTGTGACTGCCCTGACACTCCTGAAGGAGCAGAGTTGTTTCCAGCAATGTGAATGGACATTAGCATTGCCGGGGATTCAGTTTTTATCCCTGTCTGCTCTGGCTCTCTTTTTGAGTCTTCTGGGATGAAATAACAGCAGCACAAACGGCTCTGGCTGTGCGAGTGTGGCACACTAGCAGTGCCTCGTGTGAGGAAATGGAGAGACACAGAAAACTGCAAATGAAGAGGGAAGCTGCCCTGCCTCTGGAGCCAGCAGCTGCAGTGATGCAACCACTGCATCCAGTGGCATAACAGTCCCAGCCTTCCAGTGTCCTCTGCCCCCAGTTACCCATTCCTGTCCCTGGCTCCAGAGTGGCACGGGTGCTCTGACCAGCAGCCAGCTCAGCTCTGGGCTGATGTCAAACTGAAGCCAAGCTGGGAATAGTTCTTCATCTGCTCATAGCATCACAATATTTGCTGTCATTCTATGCTAGAAGCCTATTTCAATGCTGCTGTTCTGTGCTAACATACATGAGAATGGGATTTTGTGAGTGAAGAATATGTGAAAATATGTGAATCCATGCCAGTACAGTTTTGCATTCTGTGTAAGGGTCTGTGATGCTGCTTGACACACAGAGTGCACTAAACTCTGGGTCATGTAGTCAGGAGCTACCAAAAAAATGGCTTTATTAGATGTAACAGTATCCCCTTAGGTTTCCTTTCAGCACTAGGACTGATGCCCCTACAGTGGTCACATCTGCTTGGGGCTGTCCCTGCATGAGAGGAATTGGCAATGCACAAAGAGGCAAAATTAGTTTGTCCACCTTGATGGTACAAAATCTTGAAGACAAGAAGAGACATATTACTGCATTTTGTAAGGAATTTTCTGCCTCTTTCTGAGTCCAGAGCCCTGATGTGTTTCCAGAAGTCGGGTGCCTCTGAGCTTTCTGTGCCAGGACTCCACAGGAATCCTTGTTCTGCTGAAGCTGGGCAGTGTATTTTGAGAGGTCAGGGTTAAGGCTGATTGGTTGGGTTGGTTTTTTTTTTCCCAGGGCACAAGCTGATGACCACTTTTCTTAATTGAGCATGGTGTGTCTAAAAGTGCTGGGCATTGGTTTCCACGGAACAGGAGTGCCCTCAGCCTGGTACTGGGTGCTTTTGAAAGTGTTAACCTATGGTTCAGACTGCGAGAATAAGGGAGTGGTCTCACAAATGTCTTCATAGCTCTGTCTGCACTTGGTCATTTGGATTTTGAATATTTTGGTACTCTGCTTTAATTTGAACAACTTAGATTGAAAGGAGGAGGCCTCTTTGAGAGATTGTACTGAAGTGTAATCGTTTTTGACTTCTTTCTCCTTCCCTTGTTTGGCGACACTCTGATAATGTATTTGATTAATCCAGCATGCTTTTTTTACACCTTGCCCTTTAATTTTGGCAAATCTGTTTTCTGGCCTAATATCTCCCTCCTTTTTTTCATATTTTTTTTTCCCTTTGGCAGACTGCAGCATTTTTCTTTCCCAGCTGGTCAATGGCTGCCACATTTTCATTTACTTTTTATTGTTATTTTTTAATAAGCATTCTTTAAGGTTGCTGTCAGTAATGAGCAAGGTTTATACTGATGTAGTGATGGGTGAGAAGTATTGAGGGTGGGACCATACTTAACTTGTTTAATGTTGCACTGATTAGCATGGACTATTTTCTTTTTTCTTTTTATTCTCCCAAGTGGAACTCGGGTTCCAGTAGTCTTCTTTGTTTAGCAAAAAGATGTAAAAATTATCTGCTTCCTTGTTTTATGTGCTGTGTATGTAATACAAGGTAGTTTTCATTAAGGAATAGCAGAGAATCATAGAATGCCTTGAGTTGGACAGGACCTTAAAAATCATCTGTTTATGAGAAAGCACCGGAGGGCTTAATGTGAAGAGAGCAACTTTATAAAGACATATTGTACTATAAATTCTCATTTCTGTCTTGATCCAAATTAATTTTCAAGTGTAGACAAGCCCTCGGAGCTGCTTGCTAAACTCTGTTTATAAAGTATCTATGGCATCTGGAAGAAAATAACACACTTGGAGACAAGCAATGTTTTCCAAAGCAGCCTAACTACATATTTTTTCTACTTTGACTTTTACAAAAAATTCTCCTGTGTTTGTGCCTGGCTGGACAATACCTTAAAAACAGTGAAATGATAGTGACACATCCAAAATGAAAAGTCTTTCCATTAGCACTACAACACTGAAGACTCTCTACTGCCCCCCAAATATTCTGAGTTTATAGAGCCTTACAGACTCAAAATAAATAAATTTAATTCCGATCCAGCAGTGCATGTTTGAACCCTGGTTTATGAAATCAATCAGATGAAGTAGCTATACCTGATGGTAGTGACAGAGGCACTTTGAACAGCTGACAGAGATCATTATAAAAAACCTACAAGAAAAACATGGATTCAAAGCCTCAAAATCATTTATAATGTAAGCCTCAGTTTGCTTTCCCCACAGTGCAACCCAGAATAAATTTGATTAGAGGCGGAATGGCTGGAGAGGGCTCATACACAAGTTTGTAATACCAGGCACAATCAAGCTTCTAATAGCCTAAGGGATGGCTGTGTTTGAAAGCTAATTTGGATTAATGCAGGGTCTGAATTTAAAGTAGGGCTAGGTATTTCTGAATAACTGTATTCTTATTCCAGAATAAAAGTATTCACACGTGAAGTTATTCAGAAACATCTATTTTGGCATAATCTGTTTGTATCCGAGCCTGAAATCTCTGCCTGTAGGCTGCTAATGGAGAAACAAAGAATAGTATCAGCTAATAGGATCTCTCACAAAATCTCTTCCTTCCAAAACCTGAAAAAAACCTTCCCAAAATGTAACACTTTAATTTAACTGTGTATATCTTGATTTTATTTTTTTTTTCCTCAAACGGAAAGTCATTTTAATTAAGAACAGGATTAGCCCAAACAGCTTAAGTGGTAACTTCAATGTGCTCATCATTTTGTTAGTCTTGATTAAAAACAAGTCTTTCATTTTCAAGGCTTGTATGCAATATTGACTTCTAAGCATCTTTGTATTTAGAGTAAAAAAGCATGGGAGTCTAGTTAAGACAGAGAAGGGGCTAATGGTGCTCCTTTTATAGAACTGGGCAAAGATTTTGCAGTGAAGCCCTGGAAGAAGCTTGGCCATCTCCTTGCCTTTGTATTTTCTGCCAGCATATGAATCCTCGAACACGGGGAATTTGCTTTGGGTTTGCAGGTTGGGTTTCAGCGCTCTCTGCAAAGTGTCAGAGCATAATGTGTGTGTGAGGGGCTTCCTGACCTGCCCTTGTGGGTGTGATTTTTAGAAGTGCTGAGTTGCTTCCTCTTGGTATAAGTTGCAAGAGGCTGGTGTGTGGGTCTGGTTGTCCTCACTGCTGGATGTAATGCCTCTGCAGGGCAGTGTTCACTACCATGCCGCAGCATTGGCAGGATGGAACTCAATGCTTAATTTTCATGACTTTTGCTCTTTCTCTTTGCATGCAGCATTTAAAATTCGTAATTGGGCTGATGTATTCAAGCTGAACGAGCATAACAATATATCTGTTGTTATGCTGGTAGGCCAGCATAACAATAGATCAACCTCCAAACTTGCAGCCTCTGTGCAGAAATGTTTGATGGCATTTGTAGTTAGAAAAGTAGCAAAATATTTGATTTAATTTTTTTTACATAAGAAATCAAGCCACATCCGTTGAAAAATATAGTCACTACACACTAGTAGGTTTCAGAATTACCAGGATAGCCTGTGTATTTGCACTCAGAATAAACAGCAGTAGGATTTAGAAGGCATGCTGTGACACTGCTGGTGTAATGAGCTATTACACTACCAGTGGTGCAGTTTGGGTTGATGGAAGTCTGCTCCCGAGCTCCCAAATATGCTCTGAGATGTGCTTGGCCGTGTATTGCACAGGCATTCAGTGATGCAACCATGTGGAGCCTCCTTGAAATCACACCACCTCTGGAAAGAGTTAGTGGCCTGCTGCATCCTCTGCCTCACAGTGTCTGATTCTGGAATG
>WAAG01044396.1:0-14111 GCA_013390105.1 Tichodroma muraria
GTTTTGCATTATGGCCGGATCATATGTGGTGTTTGTAAAGACTGTTGAGTGTCAACATTACATTTATTGCCTTGCTTATATGTGATGAACTGGAGTTTATAGGGGGCAAGGGCTCTGCAAGTGAGAACAGAGGAAAAAGAAAAAAGAAAAAAAGGAAAGGGAATGCAAGAAATTGGGCAGACAGCAGTGGGGAACTGGATGGTTAAAATGTGGTCTTTGTACACAAAACAGAAATTGTAAGCAAAGACTTGTAAAGAAAGGATGAAATGTTGACATTTAAGAATAAAAGTGCTGGATAAACCTTTCTTTGATGATCAGCTGTGTTCCCCTTAAAGCTGAATGGGGGGATTGCATCTCTCCATTGTTTTGGGTTCACAGAGAAGAGCTGTGTTGTTTGTTTTTTTTTATCACTGTTCTGGAAGCAGGTTTCAGATATAGACTGAAATGGCATGGTGGGTACGGAGGCTTTTCTTGCCAAAGCTAGATTGTTCCTCAGGGACTGCCAAATGGATTTGATTTCTTGTTAGTTTGTGAAGCTTTGTTTTAATGCAAGAGGAATCAGCTAAGCTTACTGAAGATTGCCTTATCATTTTAAGGTACTGTTTGTTCTACTTGATATGCTGGTAATGCCTGTTTAGCTTTTTTGGAAGGTCAGACACTGGGTTATTCCATAAGGAAGGAAAACTGAGCAAGCCTGGCTGCTTATATAGGTTTTAGACAGAAATTAAGCATTTGTGGTTGGATTTATTTTTCTTTGGTTATGTAGTTCTGTTTCAGTCAAACTGCAGTGCAAGAAAATGACATAAATGTTACATATACATAATTTATCTTATGGGATTATTTTTATTAAACTACAGTTGCTTCTGTAAATTAACTTTTAGAAACAATGAACTTTAGGGAAAATCAAGGAATGTGTCTCATGCTTTATAATGGAACATTTGTGCTTGACTTCATGCAGTTGTAAATGACTTTACTGTTCAGCACTGCATTTAAGAAAATGTAGCTCAGAGATTTGGTTGTTGAAAAGATGATTTATTGCAGGGCATAAAGATTTTAAAAACAATTCTTTCACTTATCCTGGCCTTTAGAATCAACAAACTTTTCATTTTGGCTCTAGTTCTTTGGTCAAGAATAAGTCTACTCATGCAAGCTTGTGGAAGCCTAAAGGCATGAATTTATTTCTGTCCAAAATACATTGACTTGAATTGATCTTTGAATATATATATATGCTATGTAAATAAATACTGGGATAAATAAAGTCTCTTGTTGGAAGTAGGAGTGCTGTACCTAATGATGGAGGGGACACTCCTGTTTAACTCGATGTGCTTGGACTGTGTGTGAGTTTTAGAGCTTGAATTGTCCTCCAGTCTGAGTTCCTGTCCTGCCCATGCTCTAAGATGGTGAGTGCCCATCTGAATGTAGCCCTGGGAAGTCCTTTCTCAGAGGACTTTCATTGTCATAAAACTTGAGCTGAAGAAATTCAAACCAAACTGTTGAGAAAGCTAGTTTAGGTCAAGCTGAAGACAAACTTTTGTTGTAAATCTGACTGATTTCAGTCGATTAATATTCAGCTTGAGGTAGGATTAATGAGTTGAAATGGTGTAAATAAATCCATTTCAAAGCATTGACTGAGCTGTCCTATGCAAACGATTTTTGTGTCATTCTGTGATTTCTTCATTTCTAGCCTCCAGCTTTTAGCATATTCTGGGAACTGGGATTCATTTCTCTCTCTGAAATGAAGAGGAAGAAGTATTTCCTGTATTTAAAGTTATTTGGGTAATAATATTATGAATTTGTCGGTCCAAACCCCAAAGATATGTGCTTAATATGGGTACAGTTTTGTTTTGGAACCATTTCCTCACGTGTACTTTCTTTAGCATTTTTAAACAATGAGACAAAACTTCTTTGGACTTCTATAGGTTTTTGTAATTTGTGGTCATGTCTGTCACACTCTGTCGCCAGGGACTGATGGCCATGCAATGAACAGGGCATTGTTTCTCAGAAGTATGTAATTCCGTTAAATATATAAGCAGACCTAGATATTTTAGCATTTAAATGTTTCTTTTACTGATAGATTTGCTTGTTGCATTTGTTTTTCTCTTTCTCCAGCTTTCGGAAATGCCAAAACAGTGCGGAATGACAACTCCTCTAGATTTGTAAGTATTTTCTTCAGTCCTTTTCGAGGAGCGTGCTGTGCTGTTGGCTATTTCTGTTTTACCATGTCCATCAAGGCATCTGTAAAGAGGGAGGGAATAATTTGGGGAGCTTTCTTGTAGCTGTCTGAGGACTGTGGCGTTTGAAGAAGGCAAACACCTTCAGCAGCAATTAGTATTTCATTTTGTGCACAGGAGCATGTTCTCCTTCCCCAGTGTGTTAGTAGGGCACTGTTAGTGGCACCTCTTAAAAGATGTTTCACCTCCTTGCCAGAAATCTTGTTGGTTTCTGATATGGGCATAGAGTTCAATTGAATATCAAAGTAGAGGCTAAAAAAAGAAAAACAAAATTAGGATGTGGCAGCCTGTGACCGGATGAAAACATAAATTCAGCGCAGCTGGATTCTTTAATTTTCTGGCGCTGGTGGCTTTAGTGTCAGAGACCATGTGTCCAGCAACTGGTCTGCTTAGCAAGTAGATCTTTCCATGTGATCTTGTTTTCCATTCACATGTATAATTTTTTGGTTCAAATTACTACTTTAGGTTCCCATTTGTTTTCTATAATGTTTCAAAATGTGTTTACAACTTTAGTTTTAAGATGAACATTTGTAATGTTATTTTTTTTGCTTAAGTTCTTTATAATCAACTGGTTGAATTCAACCTTTTTTGGGTATGAAACTGAATGAGAAATTATCAGAATTGACAGCTGAAAAAACAGAAAAGTGGATGCTAGAGCTGAGAGGTTCAGAAGTGTGAGTACTTATCAGAGTTTCTCCTGCTAAAAATCAGAAGGCTGAATACAGCTCTGTCATTGCTTACTTGTGTCCAGAAGAGTAATATTGTGAGATGTGTGAAGTTGACAAGAGAAGGAAAATCAATACACTGGGAGAATGGTGTGTTGTGAGTTAAAACAATTGGATAAAAGTGCTGGACATTGTGAAGCTGGAGAATGTCTTTTTTTTTTTTCCACTTGGGAGATTTCCTCCCCTTCCCTTCTAGTTCTCAAGAACTAATGATATGCCACGTCTGTGAATGCTCCTTCTGCAGCTCATTGCCTCTGACTGTGAACAGAGGAAGGGACCTTTATCACAAGAGCAGGGCCAAAACTTGGGGTACCCGTAGAGATTTTTAATTTTTTTCTTTTTTAATTTTTTTCTTTTTTAATAGAAAGGGTAGGAATAGAATGGCTGTAATTATCAGACGTAACACTACAGAAATTATGAGCAGACAACCCAGAAGTCTTTCCAGGACAAAGTGGAACTAACAACTATTTTGCCTTTCAAGTCCTTGCTATAAACACTGAGCTAAAAGTAATTTTGGAAACACCCAGCTGTACCAGTCCTTGGGAAATGAAAATTTAATTATCTGATTTAATTTTTTAATCTCTGAAATTCGAATCAGCTCAGAATTAACCTTGAACAGGACAGGAAGGAAAATAGAGCTTAAGTAGAGTCAAGCCAGTCTTGACAAAATACCCAGGAAATTAGAAAGTATCTTTGAGTAAGTCAGTGTAAAGTGCTTGGTTTTTTATGCTCTGTAATAAAAAGTAAAATAGGAAAAGTAAACAAAACCCAATCTCTTCCTTAATGTGGTGAATAAGGAAGTACAAGCACAAGGCTTTTCAATGGACTGTTTTTGTCTTAGAATCTCAGGGTTGGGTTGGAAGAGGCCTTGAAGACCATCTCATTCCACCCCCCTGCCATGGGCAGGGACACCTTCCACTGGACCGGGTTGCTCAGAGCCCAGTCCAACCTGGCCCTGAACCTGCCCTGCCTCTCTGGGCAGCCTGTTGCAGTGCCTCACCCTGCTCAGTGTCTTCTCTGTTAAGTGTGTGCCACAGGGTGGAATTTGGCTGAATCACTACCAGCAGCTTTTATCTTTCTCAGCTCCCTTGCCAAGGGGAGCAGCCCTGCTTTTGCCTTTTCTGCACTGTCTGTCGTTTTGTCGCTGTTAAATGTAGCTGTTACCACATTAACCGCTTGCCAAATAAATTAAAATGATCCAAAGACCGGAGCGTTCTCCTGTGATGTGGAAAAGTCAAGCAGAAGTCAAGGAAAGCGCGCTGCGCCGGCGCGGCCGGGACCGAAATCGCTTGTGCGGTGACAGCCCTGTTAATTGTTGCCTCCGGTCTCCTGAGCTACAAGGGAAAAAAGGGTTCGTCGGGAAAAATCCATCACTTTTACAAGGCAGGCGCACGGGTAGGGACAGACGCGCGCTGCCAGCCGCTGCTTCGGGCCAGACTGAGCGGCTCTCCTTCAGCCGCCTCGCTTCACGCTCCGAGGGCGCCCGGGGAGGAAAGAGGGCTTGCCTGCGAGATAATTTCTTCCTGCATCCTTCAGTGAACAAGCATGACGATACCTAGGTGGCTGCAGGGATTGTTTGGTGCTCTTGGCACTCCGATGGAAGTTTGTATAAATGTGCGTTTTCTTCATAGAGCCTTAGAAGCTGAGTGAGTTACTGGGTTGCTTTCCAGACCCGATTAAAGCTGTTTTCATAAAAAATCCGTGGCTGTGATAATGTCTTAGAAGATTTTTGAATAGATTTCTGTTTTTCAAAAATCTGACAGGAAGTTGTCAGATCACTCTTCCAAACTTTCAACCAACTTAATATCTTGAGCAATTTTTCTTAAACATAAATTATAATCTTAAAATCTGTTGCTTTTACAGGGAAAATACATGGATATTGAGTTTGATTTCAAGGGTGACCCACTTGGGGGAGTTATAAGCAACTGTGAGTATTACTTTTGGTATCAGCATATTCACAGATTAAAATGTTTCGTATAGGAAGGAAAATGGTTAAAGATTATTGAAAAGATCAGCTGTGTTAGTCTAATAGAATCTCTCTCCAGCATATGATAAATTCTGCTTTTTAGTTTTATTGCTGTTGTGGTGCTGAATAATGTACCTTGGAGTAAGTGAGAACAGACTTGAAGTAAGCATGAATGTTGAATTTACTGTGTTGTTTCAAAGGTACTGAGTGATGTGTGTGAGTCTGTATATTGTCTCTGAAGCTGGTGGCAGATGCATATGAATATCTGAGGGTCTTTTTTATTCTCAAATCCCTGGAATCAGTTGTGTTACTAGGTTTGATGGGTCATGTATTTATGGCAGATGCTGTCCTGTAATTTGCAAGGGTGATACACAGTGTGCTGGAGATCACCATGAGATGAGTATGTTTACTTGGAACCAAAGCCATCTGTGCAAATTCATAAACCTTAAAGTGTAAAAAAAGGTTTATAAAGAGAGAGGATGAACAGCTGTTGAGTTTAGGGAGGCAAAGGTGGCCTTGCAGCTTCTTTTATGACACCTGTAGCAATTCAGAAATTCTGACCAGCTCTCTGTTGTGAAGAGAGGCTGGGAACTGAATGGCAGCCCAGAATGCTTTGGCTTGCTTTTCTTTTGAGGGTTTAAGTGCAGCTTTTAAAAATAAATTCCTCCTCAGTGCTATATAAAGCCATATTTGTTTGGGTTTCTTATTTTTAAAAGGGGAGGAAGAGGGCAGTGAGTGACTATACTAGGTGTCACTGACCTAGCCTTGACCTCTCTTTCCACTCAGCCAAATTCATTGCTGCTTCTAAAGATATGGCTTTTGACACCACTGGCATTTTACTGGTTGTGAAATAATGAGACTCACCCAAGGTGAACTGTACTCTCCATATATAACATAAACATTTTAAAAACACTGTGAGGAATTTTGCACATAAATGTAGGTTTTGGCTTTTTTCAGAGGGCAGACATTTTTTCTGGACCAGGTTACCTTTTGTAATTGTGCCTGAAGAGCCTGATTTTTGTGACAGAGCAGATCTTGGAACTCAAATTAGTCACTATATAAGTGGTTTATGGCTATCTATTAGCTTTGACCTTTGGCAGTCAGCAAAATTAGGGGCCAAACACAATGTTCAGAATAATTAAATGTGAACAAAAAGGTTCTAAAAGGCTGTTGTTTGTTTCTTTTTATTTCACATTCAAAACAGATACGTAAAAATGAACCCTCCTTTGTAAGAGTGGACATTTAACTGTCTGCCTTTGAAAGTACTGCACTGAGTCATGTAATTAAAATATTGTGTTATATCAAAAGGCAGTCCAGATAGTTGCTCTGTAGTTTATCTGCCCCATAAATCTCTGCATGTTGTAATTATAACATAACATGTAATTGTAATGATGTGATGACATATGTATCAAAGGGCAGACATATTTTTGGGTCTACCTAAAATGTGCCTATTTTAGGCATTCTTTCTGTCTTGTCACATGTAATAAATATCTAATAGCACGGAGTTTAATTTCAGTTTAAGAATAAAGACCTCGTGTAAGCCCTGTTGTGGAAAAGATGTTACTTGTTGAACTATGAAACACCTCATCCTTGGCAGGGTATGTCACAGGCAAATTTGCAAATTTGTAATTTTACAAAAATGTAATTTTTTACAAATTGCAAATAAGTTTCTGTAGCAGCGTTTTAATATGTATCATCTTTGATTAAGTGTTTGCAAAATTGGGTAGTCCATCCACCTCTCTTTAAAAGAGATTTTAAATTCTCTGCATTTTCAAAGCAAGTTGGTTGTGCTGCCTTAGATCTTTTCCACACACCTGCAGCGTTGCATTGCAACACAAACATTTATTTTCCTGTGAGACATCATCATTCTGAAGATATTGGGGGCCTAAATTCTTTTACACCACTCAGAATTTATTCTGGTTCAAATCAAAATTAGGATTTTTCTTCATAATAAATCAAACATGAAGTCAAGTAGTGCTGAAGTTTCCTGTCCTTAAAAGGGGAAGTATGGTTACGACAATATTCATAAATATTCTTTGATTTCTGACCACCTGTTGTTTCGGTGTTAGTACGATGTGAAGATGACATCCTAATGCTTTAGTTAAACTTTAATAGTTGCTTCTGACCAGCTTGATTTCCAAACATCAGTTAAGGTAGTGGGCATTTTGTGCCACAGCCTATGTCACCAACATGTGTTTCATACTGTGAGTAGCTTGGAGCAGACAAGATAAACCTAAATCTAGGTCATTTTGGTGGCAAGAATGGTAACCAAGATAAGCTACTGATTTTATCAGACTGGTGTGGATAAGCAGAGACCCATTAGGCTGAAAGGTCTCTTTTGGGACTGCTGTGCCCTGCTCCGGAATGCTGTAAAGCTCTGTGGAAGGCTGGTCACTGCCTGTGGTGACCCTTCAAGGAGTGGCTGATGCTGCTGTGACCTTCCCTGGAGCCATTCTCCTGGTGCTCTTCAATGAGCTCCTGCTTCATAATGAGAGGGGTTAACCTAGGAGTGAACCTTTCACAGGATGGAGTTAGAGGGTGAAATTATCATGACAGTGCACACTGCTGGTCTGCCCTGTCCAGTTTGCAGCCAGTGGGAATGTCCAGCTGACAGATCAGAAGCATTTAATGTGCCATAAACAGAAGGGTAAAACTTTTTAGTAAAATCAGAATGGAAATAATGAAATGGAAGGGATTTGTGGCATCTATAAATTCAGAACGGGTATGTACCCAAAGTGAAGATAATGTTGGTTTTGAACAGTGTGAAATCTGTGCAGTCTCATGTCATGTATATTACATGGCAACATAGATCTTCCAAGTGTGCTGGTTTCCAAGGAAATTGATGTACTGTTACATCATCATGAACAGTCAGGAAAAGAAATTGGGAATGGAGAATTTGAAATTAATGTGGTTTATGCAAGCTGTAAGTATTTTACTTTAGTCAGGAATTGTTTCCCCCTTGGACTCCAAAGCAGCAAGTGTTGCATTTGTTTGATCCTGCACCAGTGGGTGAGTAGGAGGGTGAAGAAAGCTGACTGAGGTGTGCTGTAAGCCTGACTTGTTAGTCCTGCCTTTTTGTTAGCTTTCAGTGAAGATCCTCCCAGCTCGTTTTCCTAAAGGGTGGGGGATGCTGGAGCCCACGTAAGGTGCTCAGTCCTGGTGCCAGCTGCCAGCCAGCCCATCCATTCACAGGTGACCTGTTTCATGTGCATGGGGTTAGGAAATCCAAACTACTCCCGTGAGCATTGCGAAACATGAAACCCTTGCTGTGTGGCCACTGGGGACCGCAGGCATCCCATCACTGCTTAATAGCAAACATCAGTCCCTGCTTGGAGGTGTGCTGCTGCTTTAAAGGGCACCTGCAAACAGGTAAATGGCATTGACATTTTCTCTCTCTGAATCGAGTCCGAGGTGTATCTGCTCTTTCTGCCCTCCTGCGGTGCGGTTGCAATGGCTGCTGTTGCAGTGGGCGGTGTTGTCAGCACTTACGCACTCAGAGGTCTTTTTTTCCAGAGCACTTAAGAGTGAAGGCAGTGTTGGAGTGTTGCTTTCATCTGGGTGTAATGTTGTGGAAATAAATTCCAGAAAAGATCAATACTATTCTTTGTTTTCCATTTATTATAACTGTTCTGCTAGTGAGGATGAGAGAAAGGGAGAATGGTGGGTTCCTTTTCCACCTGTAATTACACAATAATACATATCTTATGTAAAAATAGCTATGTTTGGTTTTGAAGTAAGAGGTGCTAATTGCAATAGCTTTTTTCAGCTCTGAAATATGGCTCTTTGTTCACAGATGCTGCATCTGTTTTGTACTTAAGGCAGTGTTTGTGTGCACACTTGGCTCATTAGTTTTGTGACTGGTTTTGTGTACACTAAATTTGATGGCTGAAGTGGTTTTGCACAGTACAGCTCAAACTGTTTCACTTTCACAATAGTTTAGACCTTTTGAAAAACGTGGATCTCCCAGTATCTTTCCCAGAATTTTTGAAAGTCTTAAATTTTCATGTTTCACCTGAAATTTCCTGCTGAAAAATATATGACTTTTAGTATTTGGTGGTCTTTTCTAATCTTCTTAAGCCCTTCAGTATTTAATGATTAACTAGGAGACAGCATTGGTGCGGGTTGGGAAGTAAAGGGTATGCAATGCCTGATCTGGAAAAGCCATTTTTAACCAGCAAAATGTCTTTAGAGTACAAATAACAAGAGATTAAGAAAGGGCCCTGTTTTACCATCTTTTCCAACAACAGCATGAAAGAAATCTGTGATGTTTATCTAAGGCAACAACTTTTTTTTTTTTTTTTTAAAGCTAGCAAAGTGAATGCTTTTTTACAATTTGTTTGTTCATTTTAAAAGTCAGAAGTAATTACCCACTTACTGAGAAATCTAGAGCCTGAGCCGTTATGTAATTGCTGTTGGAAAAGCTTTGCTTAGGGAAATATTGCATGAACTGGACAATTAGACATTATGGGAAGAGATACCCATTATTTTTTATTTTCTTCTGATTTTTTTTTTTTTTTTTAAATCTTCGCTTCCTCCAGCATCTCACTTGGTGTTCCTCTTAGCATGGTTGCCACCATTTAGGCAATGGTTTTGCTTAAACTAGGAAGAGTTTGAGAAAACAAACTATATTAAACATTTTGATTAGCTCATTTTTAAAAATCATTCCTCATTTGAGCAATGAGGATTTAACTTTTTAAATTATGCAGTCATTGTCAATGTACATACAGCCCATTTAGTAGTTTTTGACTGACACAATTATGGATCAGTTTATCCAAGAGAACATTACTATGAACTTGGTGGGAATAATGGGGAAAAATTCATGACAAAATTTTTAATCAGTGTCTTTTTTGATGACAGCTAGATAATTAAGGTAAGAAAAGAGAAAACGTAATGTGGCTGTAGAAATATGCTGCTGTGACCAGATCATGTTCTGTAACTTTGACTGAGCAGCTAAAAGGCTCCTTGGTCATGGCCAGCTGAGGAGACTATGGCTAAAATAAACTTGTCCTGGATGATTTAAAATATACCAAGGTAGTGTCATTTTTTGGTTTTACCATTTACTTACACCTTTCTTGAATGTTGATTTGATTTCTAGTATATTTAGAGAACTACAAATATCCTAAATTTTTCTGCATCACTCGAGTTCATGGATCAAGTAACCAAAAAAATTGTGTGAAGTTGTGCATTAGAGTTGGCAGAAGTATTCAGAATTTTTTTTTCCCCCTTTCTTTTACATTAAGTCAAATTGTTTAGCAGGGTGCTTACACAGATTTAAATGCAAGTTCTCTTGCATTTAAACAGTGATATCTAGGAATAACAAAAAAAATCTTCAGAACATGGGGCCTGTAGCTGGATTTTGAGTCATCTGAATTGATGGGTATTCAGACAGAAATGTTTCCAAGGTTGAACTTTCCCAAGGCAATTTAATTTTTCCTGTTGCTTTGGTGCATGCAATGAGTTAAATGTTCCCATTGAAGCAGAAGCACTGTTAGATAATGCAGAAATAATACCTAACCCATAAATATACCACATGTAGTTCTGTATATGTTTTCCTGATAATTCTGTATAGTCCCTATATGTAATTCACGTAGACCACGTAACAAAATGTAATGTAGATGGAGTTTGGGGGTTTTTGGTTCTGTGGATTTTCACATAGATGAGCACCACCTGTCCAGACATTCCGTTGTCAACAGAATCACTGAGGTGCCACGTGCAGGAATCTGAGGTGCAGCTTTGTCTTTCCTCTTTGGAGTGTTTGATCCACAGAACTGGCAAATGGGTGGGAGCTAACACAAAAGTTACTAGCAGTGGCTGCATTAAGAAAAATATATGTGTTCGATTTATTAAAATGCTAATTAAGGGCAAACAGAGGGAAGAAGTTTTCTGAAGAAGTGGGCAGATGGTCTGGATCTGTCCTACAAGTCTGATTTCAGTCTGCATGTGAACAGAAAGAAAAGGAAAAAAGTCGCAATGAACACAGATTTGAAAAAGAATTGGCAGCAGCTGCTTTAAGGAAAATACCTGATTTCCTGATAGTGACTGTTTTTTTCCTCAGTTATGAAGGCTGACAGAATATGCAATGTTAGGACTTTTGAAAATTGATTGTGAATTGGTTAACTTTGTTGCTTCTGAAATATATATAAATAAGATAAACTGGTGAAAAAACCCAATTATCCTCCTAAACATAATTAATTTTACATACATTCAGGAGCCTGTTTTTTAAATCTGCTCAAGGCATGTGTGTAAATAGAAGGCTTATGTACAATATTTTGCCAGGATGTGTAGCTGGGCTTCTATGACAGCATTTGAGTAAATTTATAGGTAGAATATTTTTAAACCCAAATAAGCCAAACCACATTGCTTCAATATGCTTTGAGAACACAGCCACTTCCTGAAGTGTGTGTAGCCACTGTGGGAGCTGAAGTTGTTTATTTTTTTGAGAGTAAATTTGGCTGCGATCTGTTCCAACACTTGCCTGAAGAACCTTCACAGCCAGCACAGCTCTGAACTGCCCGCTGCTCACCTTGCCTCTCCCAGCCCAAGTATTAACACTTGGATGGGGGATCAGCCTCTCTCAGCCTGAAAATACTTGAAATTTGTCCTACTATTAGCCAATCAGAAGATTAATAATACTGTATTTTGTCATTGTTGTCACTGGCTAATTATTGGAGCAGAAAGTAATTTTTGAACCTGACTTGCTGTAGTTTAGGTGGAGGAGGGACTCCGAAGACTTGTGTAATTTTGTGGGTTGAAGTTGCTTTAGACCCTTCAGAAGGGTCTTTATTTCCTGTTCTGTGAGAAGGGAGGTAATTGCAGTGGGCAGCACGCACTGCCTGTAGGCAGCAGAAATAGGAACACATCCACTGCACTCCTCTGTTTGTGGAGGGAACCCCGGGACAGATCCACCCTCTCAGGCCAAGCCCTGCTGTGCCAGGGACTCCCCAGTTGCTCCTCCATGGTGGGACTGGGGTGACCCCATGGTTACATGAAGTGAGGGGGTTGCAGCACAAAGATTGCTGGTCTGAGTGCCACCTCTAACTTCCCAGATTGCTGAAACTGAACAGGTTCAGTTTCAGCAGGAATGGGAATGAGAAAAGGTGTGGTAGAATACACCTCAGATATTCCAGCGAGGGGAAAAGTTTAACAGCCCATGTAACGACTTGGTGTTTCCTGTGTCTCACCTTTGTGAAAACTCATCTCACTTTGTGGATATTCTGAAGAGGGACAGTTCCCTTTGGGAGTTTTCTCCTTGCACAGGCTTAGAGAGAACTTATTACCCCCAGTCACAGAGAGATGTGGGGGGTTTGTTGTGGTAGGTGCAGGGGGAGCTCCCTTGCTGTGTGCTTGGAATGAGGCACTGAATGTCTCTATCTCCATGTCACTGAATATATGTAGCTTAAGAGAAACCCATGGGAATTGTGTGTTTGCTATCTGGAAAAATGTAGTGAGAAAATAAGAAAAAAACATAAGTTCTGTACAAAACCAGTGGGTCACACTGATACCTGTCCAGATGTTCTCTTATTGCATTTCTCTTCCTTCTCCTGGAGTGCTGTGAACCACAGCCTTCCAGTGCAGTGCAGGCTGAACAATCTTTGAATTGTCACCTCTGTGGTAAATATGATGTTGAGTCTGAAGTGGTTGCAAGGTGTTACAAGTCAGTCTGCTTATGCTGCCTGCCTGGATTCCTGCCTGGGTGGGCAAGGCTCAGAAACGTGTCTGTCACTGAGAGCAGGCTTCCTGTCAAGCTACTCCATCAGTGCAGTGATGCTTTTCAAAGTGCTGCTTTTCCATTTCACTTTAAGTATATTAGGATGGAGATTCTGTCAGCCCCACTGGGAATCGTTTCATAGTCTGATGTATCTGAAGATCACAAAGAGCTGCATGATTATTCGGTTTAAATGCTTTCTTTATTTGGTCTCTCCTTTTCATTTACTCATCTTTCACGTGCTTAGCCTGGTAACATTTTGCCTCTCTCCAAACTTTCACCCGTAGTCATCCTCACCAAATCTTAATTTTGTGGTGGTACTGTAAATCAGTTAATATTTTTTTAGCACATTGCCTACCTGACCTGAATTCTCCTTGCAGCTCGTAGACTGCAGCCTTTACCAGAGCGCTGGGCTTGCCCCTAGCTCAAAGAAATATTTGAGATGTGTGATATACTATGATGAGGTTTATACTGACAGTCTTCTGGTTTGCTGATGGAGATGTAAAGCAATGAAGTAGCAAATGATTGAGGGTTATATTCATTTTAAAGGGTTTTGCTCCAGCAGTCTGTCCCTGACCTATGAGATTTTTGTTTGTTTAGATCTGCTAGAGAAGTCTCGTGTTGTTAAGCAGCCAAGGGGTGAAAGAAACTTCCACATATTCTATCAGATCCTGTCCGGTGCATCAGAAGAGTTTCTCTGTAAGTGTTGCCCTTGTGCCGTGTTCAGATATGAGTTTTCTTTATATTTAACATGCAATTCCATGCACAGCATCTTTTGTGGGAAATGTGATATTGATTCATTTTTCAAGTTATTGGTAGTAGTATCATTGGTAATACCTGAAGTTCCCATATGCTTTGATATTATCCAGATATCTGAGTCAGAATTGGCTTAGCAACGTATTATAAACAAATTTGAAAACCTGTTCTTATTCGGAAGGCTAATAATTAAAAGATCCTTGAAAGGAAAAAGAAAATCCAATCATAACAACCTATTTCTGACAATGCTGATTCCGGGATAAAATTGCTACTAACAAGAATGCAATTTATTTGATTTTTTAGGCAAACTTAAGCTGGAGAGGGACTTCAGCAGATACAACTACCTGGGCCTTGATTCTGCCAGAGTGAATGGAGTGGATGATGCTTCAAACTTCAAAACAGTCAGGGTAAGAAGGAGCAGGGGCTGGCTGTGCGTTCAACACCAGTGCAGGGTTCTTATGGCCCTTGGTCTGTCTGTTCATGCAAGGCTGGGCTGGGAGGGCCACCTTTTCGGAGTTCTGGCACTCTTTATGCTGGGATGGAGTGTGTTTGCACAGGGAAACATAGATACAACTAGGAAAATAGGATCAAGTTTCTGGAGTATTCATTCGGGAATACAAAAAGGACCAAAAGAAAAAGATAAACAACCAAATAAAACTCCCCCAAACCAAAAAGAAACAAACAAACTAAAAGAAAACAAAAGAAGGGGGGAAAAAAAAGCCCAGATG
>WAAG01044400.1:0-12810 GCA_013390105.1 Tichodroma muraria
AGTTCTTTTTTAAAATTATGGTTGTTTTAAGAATAGCAAATAATCTATATGTAATAAAGTCAATATGGTTACATTGCCTGTCAGGGCAGTTATGTCTCTTTTTTATCCTACTGAATTTCACATTTCTTTGAATTGCTGGATTTTCAGGTGGTTCTAACTTTCTATTTCTGTGCATATATAAATTCATTCATATCTGCAGCTTATGGAAATGATGAAATGGGGCTTATTTTTCTTGTACAATGCTTGACTCCCATTTTTTGACTTTTCTCTTAAATTTTCTTTTAGGGAATGTATGTTTAAACTCAGCAGTCACTTTAGATATGTGCACCTTTGTTTATATATTGCTGCATTAATGGTCATGTACCTCTCTCATCAGTCAGGGTAGTTTATAATGCTCAAAAAGTCCACAGAAGAGCCTTCAACACCAATCTCTAAAATTGTTGAGCTTTGATTTTTGTAAATGTGTTTTTCTAACTTTTTTTCAAGTTTGGTTTTGCATGTCTATAGTTAGACGAATATAAAAATGTGTTTCAAAGAATCTGCTGTTCACCTAGCGAGTGATTTCACCATTCTTGTATTCTCCTCTGCTGCCTTCCCCAATAGACTGGTTTTCAACTGAACTTTTAGCACTTTAAGAGTTGTTGAGCACTTCACTGTTCAATATTTATGCTAGTCATTTTATTCTCATGCTTTATTTTTCTGTGGTACTATGATTTGATATTTTTACTGTGAACAAGCCTTTAACTTGTTTTTCGGCTTCACCAGTTTTTCCCATTTTAGAACTGAGTAACGTGTACAGAAAAAGCAAAAAACAGTCAAACAAAAATAAATAATTTACATCCTTTGCTAAGTACAGTTGTTTGCCATTTCTATTTTAACATAGGTTGTTCAGTTTCCCACTTTGGTGCATTTGGCTTCCTTCTTTTTATTTTTAAGAGGGGAAATTGGTTGTGCTTATTTAGTTCAATGTGAATGAAACAGATGGCAATATAAAAGCTGATGTAAGAGGTGTATCCTGTTTTGGGCCTATTTAAGCAGAGATACCATGTTGAATTTCAGCCTTTTTGTATAAATGGAGCTCACAAGAAAAGTGAAGCACAAGAATGACATCCTAGTACCCCTTGAAGACATGCTCCTATTGACTTCATGGAGCTGGCAGTTAATTTCCAGTGTAGCAATCAAGCATTAAAATACAGTTGAAGTGTAAAAAATGAGACTTTTTTTTTTTTTTTTCTTTCACATACAAGAACACTGGAACTATTTTGGGGCAGATGAGAACCTGGGTCCAGTAGCTGTGAGTATAAGAAGAGAGAAGCCAGAGGAAATCAAAGAAAACGGACCTCAGTACAACTACCGGATCATATTCAGAACCAGTGAGGTAAGAGTTCAGGGGGAAACTAGAAGTGAGCAGGCAAAATCATGCAAAATGTGTGGGGTTTATGTGCTTTTCAGCATTGATAATAGATTTCTGTATAATCCAGAAACCTCTTGACAGAATTATTCTACATGTTTGTCTGACACAGAATATACACGAGTTATTCCATAACATCCAATACAGAGGAAATGCTGAAAGTTGTTTTGGTTAAATCTTGAGAAACTTACAGGAGCTATATTACTAGAAGCAAGCAAAGAGGAGGAAAATTGCTTTCTTCACTTTTATACGTGGCAGTGTGTAGACCTGAGAAATTTACTTTTTACTTTTAAATGCTCTATTTTGTAAGAATACTAATTTTTTAGTAATTTTATAGTAATACTAATTTTTCCAGGTAGTAGTTTCCTGTTAAACTTAAATCTGATGAATCATTGAAGTAGTCTGATTACTGTTATCAATGAGTGACATTTTGTGTATCAGTGTTGGTCTCATGCTAGCAGAAATTCCTTAATGTCCTTGATCTCTGTGGAGGATTGGAAAAATAGTGTGTTTAGTTCCACTGCTGTTGCTGGCCAGTCTCAGTGCATAGTTCAATATGTGTGCTGTTTTTCTTTTGTATGCATAGCTCATGACATTAAGAGGCTCCGTGCTGGAAGATGCTATCCCTTCGACTGCAAAGCATTGCACAGCCAGGGGACTTCCCCTAAAAGAAGTGCTGGAGTATGTGGTTCCAGAGCTGAATATCCATTGCCTGAGGCTGGCCTTCAACACTCCAAAAGTCACAGAACAGCTTATGAAGCTTGATGAGCAAGGGGTAAGTGCAAAGTTAGTACAGAATTAAACAAATGATCTTAATCTGTCAGATTATTGCCATGAGTTGCAAAATGGTCTTTTAGCTTTATATGATTGGAGTCAGTCTGCTGAAATGCCTCATTTAAACTAAAACTTGTCATCTGTAGGGAGAGTTACGTTGCATTTATTTCCCCCAACTTTTGCAGAATATTTGGGAAGTATGAAATCAAGTTCATTTCCCTAGGTAGTCTAAAGTTTTAGATTAATGTTATGGCAGTTGTTCATTTAAATTTCCTTTAGAAGGGTCTACATTATTGTTTTTCAAAGACTTTGGGAAGGAGGGAGCTCTGTTTTTCTTACTGCTATTATACTAAGAAGAGAAGTCTCCCATAGTGCTGAATGTTTCATTATAATACAGTACTGGCTAAGCCATGACCAGGGTGCTGCCTGTCTCGTTCTGTTTTGTTGGTGTTCTTTTTTTCTTTCCCCTGGAACAAACTGCATGACAAAATATTCTAAGGCTTTCTTCATATGAATAATTTTCAATGAGGTGATAGTCTCCTGGTCTTTTAAAGATGGAACCAAGGCTCACCAGCACTACAGTTTAGACTTAGCAAAATGAAAGTCCATGACTGAAGTGGATTTTATGATTATAAAGTTCAGTAGTGACATTTTATAGCAGTTTGCATGCCTTAGTCCTCACTGGCAACCTCTCTTTCCATGCCTCTTGAGTGGATGGACCCAGGATGGGGACTGGGTCCTTCCCACTGCAAGAGAGGATCATATTCATGACCGTCTGATGAACCTGAATGTACATAAGTCTGTGGGGCACAATGGCTGCATCCCAGAGTCCTGAGGGAATTGGCTGATGTAGTTGCCAAGCCATTCTCCGTGGCATTTGAAAAGTGATGGCAGTCAGGGGAAGTCTCAGAGAGATTGGAAACATTGTGCCCATGTTTGAAAAGGGTAGAATGGAAGATTCTCTGGGAACCACCGCCTTGTCAGCCTCCCCTGTGTGCCTGGGAAGGTCATGGAACAGTTCCTCCTAGAAGACCCATACTAAGGCACATGGAGGACAGGGAGGTGGATTTGAGACAGCCAGCACAGCTTCAGCAAGGGCAAATCCTGCCTGACCAAAAGGCCCTGACCCAGTGGCCTTTTATGATGGGGTAACTACATCAATGGACAAGGGAGGGGTTACGGATATTGTTTTTCTGGACTTCTGTAAACCCTTGGCATGTTGGGTCCCCCACAACATCCTCCTCTCTGAATTGGAGAGAGATGGATTTGATGAGTGGACTGTTAGATGGGTTAGGAATTGGTTGGATGGTCGCATCCAAAGGGTAATGGTCAATGGCTCAGAGTCGCAGTGGACTTCAGGGACAAGTGGTGTATAGTAGGACTTAATATCTTCATTAACAACATAGATGAAGAGATTGAGTGCACCCTCAGCAAATTAGGAAGCTGAGTGGTGCATTTACCATGCCTGAATGATGGGTGGCCATCCAGAGGGACGTGGACAAGCTTGAGAAGTAGCCCCATGGGNCTGTGAGGAAAGGCTGAGAGAACTTGTGAACAGGATTGTTCACCCTGTAAGAGAAGGCTTGGGGTGGCCTAATTGTGGCCTTCTGGTACCTGAAAGGAACCTACAAGAAAGAGGGAGAGGGATTTTTTTACAAGAGCACACAGAGTGACAGGACAAGGGGGAATAACTTCAGACTGAGAGTAGGTTAAGAGTAGATATTAGGAGGAGGTTTAGAGTAGATATTATAGGAGGAGGTTCTTTGCTGTGAGGATGGTGAGGCACTGGAACAGGTTGCCCAGAGAAGCTATGGATGACCCATCCCTGGAGGTGTTCAGGGCCAGATTGAATGGTGCTGTGAGTAGCCTGGTCTAGTGAGAGGTGTCCCTGCCCATGGCAGGGGGTTGGAGCTGGATCATCCTTAAGGTTCCCTTCTAACCCAAACCACTCTGTTTCTATGACATCTAACAAAACTGTGATGTTAAATGATCCTGAGTTCATATCCTATATGTTATTAAGCTCCCATAGTATGGCTTTTCAATACTTAAACTTTTGAAAATCATTGAGGGTGAGTACTAGTTAAATTTTTTTATCTGCATCAAAGTATCTTCTGTTTTTGTGGTAAAGAAACAGTTTGACACTTCTAGCCGAAAAAGATAAGTACACTCTGTACTAATTAGAAGCTTCATTTTTTCAATTCTAAGCTAACAAAAAATGGGTAGCAGCTGCTCTACTAATTAAGTACACAGAATGTTGATCACTACTTCTTGCTGAGTGTCACACTGTTTCATTACAGCATGAACAGGTGCCTGTTTGATATAGCAGATAAAATGTTTTGTAAATTTAAGAGTTAAGATTATAGTCACCTTAGCTTGACTTAGCCATTAAATTTCACCCTGGAATCCTTTCACTGAGCCAAATTTGTATGCATCTGCTTTCATTAGAATAACATCATTTTTATGTTTGAGTGAGGTCTTAAGGCAGTTGCTTGTTTTCCTATTTAAGAATTTACACTTTTTTTATTTAAATTTATCTGCCTTCAGCTTTAAGACTTCTGATATTTTTCCCTGCTACATCTTAAAAGTCATTTTGGTGTGAGATTTTTTTTTCTAGCAAAGGTTTTTGTATGCAGTGATTATATCATCTGTTGGTCTTGTTTATGATAAACTAAACAGATTGCACTTTTCAAGTCTTTCACTGCAACATATTTTCTCTGCATTTCATATCACTCTTATTATGGCTGAGCTCTGTCTCTTCTACTCTTTCAATATCTGCATATGTCATTCAGTGTTAGAATGGGAATCTTTTTCTTGCCCTAGTTTTGTACTGGTGGTATATGTGAAAGTTGCTTGTTCCTTACTTTCCCTTAGATTGCTAGAGTGGTAACATCTGCTGTTCGTACATATGGTCCACATTGCTTGTCACCTAGCTGTTCCTTTATTGGATTTATTGAAATGCATTCATTTGAATGGTTCTGTGTTAAACAGCAATCCAGTCATTTCCTAGGGCTGCATTAGCTTCTTTGCTAATCACCTTCTACTAATCTTTGTCTTGAATGCAGAGCTCATGATAGGTTACTGTAAGTTTGCTTCCAAATATGATTTAAAAATTTGAATATTAGGGCAATTACTGATTTATTTCAGTTGAAGCTAATCTTTATGGCAATTCCCCATTCATAGAAATACTGCGAAATGTCACTTGGTTCTTAATATAATTCTCGGTTCATAATATAAACTTGCTGACTGGTTAAATCCAAGATATACTTTCTGCTGTCTTGACTGGGTGCTAGATAAATACTTAAAGTGCACTTTTCCCACGTAAATGAATATGTAAATACTTTCAGATTATTTAAATGAAGATGCTACGTTAGTAGTTTTACCATAACAGAATTTGTGCTTCAACTTCTTTTTTAGCTTTTTCTCGAAGCTCATACACTTCTAATGACTGTAGGTTTATCAGAAGGAGGTCTGATAATGGTGGCTGCATGCCTTTCTCCCGACCTGCTCTTTCTGAGTCAGAAATGCCAACTTGTGTTGTCCTTAAAGAAACTTTTTTTTCCCAAAAATTAGCAAATCTAAGAACACAGCTAGAAGGCATATCCTGTTCCTTGCGTAGTCCTTGTTTAGTTTCTTAGGCTGACATTTTCAAAGCAATAAAGCACGGTTGTTTGCTTGCTCATTGCTGCTGCAGATCCCATTTATATTTATGCCCTTGAAAATACTTCCTTCACCTAAAGTTAAAGCTTAAGTAGTGCAAGTGTGCTTCCTGAGAAAAATTTTCTTTGTCCTAACTTCTTTAAGTGAAATTACTAGAAGCTATTGTAGTTAGCAGTACAGCTAAGGTGGTGTGGTTCCATGAAGCACTTGCATCCATCCTGTTTCTGTGGGACTGGAGAAGGCACATCTGAGCAGCAGATGCCTGAATGGTCCAAGACAGGATCTGCTACTGATGGTATGGAAAGTGATGCCAGTTGTTCTGGCAGGGAAAGCAGCAGTGCCACCTCTCATCACCCTTCCTTGCTCCCCTCCTCTCTCCTCCCTCACCTCGTGTCAGCAGGAGGCACTGGAACAGACTGCCAAGCTGGGCACATCCCATTCCTGAAAGTGTTGAAAGTCAGGTTGGATGTGGATTTGAGCAACCTGGTCTAGTAGAAATTGTCCCTGCTGCCCACATCAGGACTTTAGGACCTAGATAATCCTTAAGGTCCCTTCCAACCCAAACCATTTCATGACTTCGTGCTTTACTTGAGTTTTGTCATAAGAAATTTGGACATGTTTAGAAGATGCAAGCCAGTGTGTCACATGATAAAATAAGGGATATTCTGTAGTGGAGGAAAATAGAAGCAGCCTAAAACTGTGACTTGTTATATATAGTGACTTTTTCAGCAGGAGTAAACAAGCCAGGTTATCTTTACTCTTCTTTCCCCCCACCCCTGTTTTCCTACTGCTAGTACTTCATCCTCGTCATCATTCATCCTTGGTAGTAAAGGAAGAATACAGTAAAGTAGCAATTTCCAGAGTTTTTAAATTTTTAAATTTACTTTCTTTGGAGACAGACTAAGACCACTTCTGAGGACCTTTAAATTATTCCACCATAAATATAATAGATTAAAATTAGCGAATTTCAGTTTCATTATGTGTCCACGTTGTCCTAGCAAGTTAAAAATCCTTTGCCTCATGGCTTGGGATAGAATCTTCTGAGAGCAAATTGCAGTGTATCCAGATAATTTTGCTTCCAGTGCCCTTGCAAGTAACTGTTTTCACTTCCCACTAACCTGTAGCCCAAACTTGTAAATCTCTTTCCAGTTGTGATAGATTTTCTTATGATTTCATTCTGGCATATGTGGTTGGTGTTTATTTGAAATAGAGCCTCTGCTAAAATTCATTTGTGGGAGGAAAGATTATTTACCAGGCAATAAGGATGCATTTCTACCAGATCAATTACAAGCATAAACTCCAAGGCTCTCCCTTGTGCTCCTTCAATCAGAGTTCCTACCTGTGAAATTTGTTTTTGGAGACAGCAGTAAATGGCTGTGGATGCTGCTTTTTTTCCCTTCTGTAACTTGTCTATTAGTCTGGATGTAAATGATGCCACTGTACTCCTTTTTATTTGTGTGTGTATCAATTTGGAATTGGTAGAAAGAGTTTGCTTTGAGGAATCATAATTATGGTTGGGTAAAAAATTACTTTATTTACATCTTCAGCTTCTGCTGTATTAGGAACATCAACTACCAAATTAGAGGGAAAATGGAAATAAAAAGCACAAGTGTATTTGAAGATCTATGCTAGTAAATAGTACCGTCAAGGTATGACCAGCGTTTTTCAATTTAGCTGGGTTTTTTGTTACTATCATCATACTTAATTCAGAGAGGACCAACTGAATGTCATGGAGTCTTTCATCATTGCTAACAGATGAATGTGCTAACTAACAGGTGAATAATTTCTGTTTTCTCTTTGAAATGAGAGAGAGTTCATTTTGTCACTTTTTTTAAAAACAAGCGCTTGATGTGCCCGACCCTTCTGCCTGGAAGGCCTAGCATAGGATGGCAGCCATGGTACCAGCCTGAGTGAGAGTCAAGTTCCTGGCATTACTCAGCCAGTACTTCCCATGTGGCTCAGTGTTAGACATTCACTTGCAAGCTGCGGTGTTGTCCTCCTGGAAATAAGCAACATTCATGTTTGTTTCACTTTAGAAAACATTTTGACATCTTCAGATTAAATCCGCCATCATCGAGGCAGTTACAATAGAAAACAATGAGAGTATTTGGAACTAGACTAACTTTTGAAATTAGACTGACTATTGGTATTTTTTCGTTCATGAATTATGGGTTTGTGACAACGTGGGAAGTGAATTCAGTGCATAAGTTGCTTCATCACTTAGTATACACGTAAAATTGTAATCTTTTTCCTTTTGCAGTTAAGTTACCAGCTTAAAGTGGGTATCATGTACTGCAAAGCTGGGCAAAGTACAGAAGAGGAAATGTATAATAATGAGTCAGCAGGTCCAGCCTTTGAAGAGTTTCTTCAGCTCTTGGGAGAGCGAGTTCGACTCAAGGGATTTGACAAGTACCGTGCTCAGCTGGATACAAAAAGTAAGACTTTTTCATTCTTTTTTCCCCCCTTGAGTGAACAAAATTCTTGATATGGTTGCTAACTGCCTTTTTGAAGAGAGTTCTTAAAAATAACATCGTTGCTGTAGGAAGGCAGTTGCTTAATATAAATGAGAAGAGAGCACATGTGTAATTTAACCGTACTCATATGGTCTCTCAGCTCTGATAATAATTGGATTTTTGTACTGGTTTGGTAGGAAATTATCAATGAAGCTACAACGAGAAACCAGTAATTATTGAACAATTATTAGTATTGCAAATCTGTCATCAGTGTGTTGTCTTAAGGCTAATCAATACAGCTGTTAGGTCTTTTTTTTCAAAGATGCACTTATAAACTGTCTCCAAAATGTTTTGTGAACCCATCTATGTCACTCCGCCTTGAAAAGTTGATATACTGCTTTTTTGATGTCTGTTGCATGGAGTTGTTCTTCTAAGCAGTTTTGTCTTAGTCATCCTGTCAAATGTATTCCTCCCTCTGTGCTTTTTCTTTTTTGAGTTATGGAAATTAAACTGGATTTGGCAGCTATGTTATCAGCTCTAACTGTAAAACATATTGCAACAAAATGCAGTGGTAAGATGATCTTGGGTGACCGTAACTATAAAAGAAGCTCCCTGTATTTGGAATCAGTCGTGTGAAGTACCTGTTTATCAGCTAGCACATGCTGCATTCAGTTTGTAGATCTGTTTAAATTACTTGGGGAAATTTTGTATTGTATTCCTTTTCTTTGAGTACTGCTGCTAACCAGTTCCTATGGAGATCTTTTACTATTTTGCTCACTTGTAGCAAAGGAAATGAAATAAGGAGTTTGATTTATGAAAGCTGAAAAACATTCATCAGCTTTAGTGCAGCAGAAACTGTGGTCTTGGCATGGGTCTCCTGGCACAAGTAGAGTACCTTGCTGTGCTTTAATGCTCCATCATTCTGTATTCTGTCCCTAATTCCTACAGCAATTACACTGCTATCTCCTCAGGCTGTTATTGACCAATCTGATCATCAATCCTCAGAGGATTCTAATGCCTCCTTTGGTTTTAAACCTAAACTAATACCTATTTTGCACATATTTAACATTGAGCCTGCTTTTTTTTACTTGCATTCCCTCTATTATAGTTCCTGCCTTGGGAGCATTTCACAGACACATAGAACAGTTTGAGTTGGAAGGGACCCGAAAGCTCATCTCATTTAACCGCCCAGCCATGAGCAGGAACACCTTCCGCTAGAGCAGGTTGCTGGAAGATCCATCCGACCTGGCCTTGAACACTTTCAGGGATGGGGCATCCACGGCTTCTCTGGGCAACCTGTTCCTGTTCCAGTGCCTCCCCACTCTCACTGTAAAGAATTTCTTCCCAATATCTAAAATAAACTTTCCCTTCTTCAGTTTAAAATCATTCCCCCTTGTCCTATCACTACATGTCCTTGGGAAAAGTCCCTCACCAGCTCTCTTGTAGGAAATAACTATAATTCTCAAGGTGGGTTTTCCTTTTGCACAGCTCTGAACTGTCATTTTATTGGTTATGAAGATAAGCTAGGTCAAAAATCAAACGGGTATGCAAAACAGAGAAAACATTTGTTTAGTTTCTGGTTTTATATTGTGACTTTGTTACTTTCAGTCGTTAAAGCAAGATCCTCTCATCCCTTTCTTCTGGGTTAGTTAAGGTGTGAAAAAAAGGAAAATAACCCATATTTTGGTCTCAGTCCACACACACTGGTTTCTAGTATGTATAAACGCTGTATGACTGAGTTGATTCATCTGCTCAAATATACCCAAGAAAGCTGTAAATGTCTTCTAAGTACTTGTTTTGCATTTTTTTCTGAACAGCAGAATTTTCCAGAGATGTTTTGAATTCTTTGTTGTTGCTTCTGACTTGAGGGAAGAATTTTGTCAGGCTTTGAGTTTATGTACTGTAATCTAGCATCTGTTGAATGGAACCTTTACGTTGACTGAATCTCTCCTGGTTTTGAGAGTTACCTTCTTGTAATGAAGGTTTCTCCTCCATGTTGAGATCTGGCATATCTTTTTTACATTGCCCAGTAGACCCACTCAGCTCCTTTCTGTATCTAAAAATACAGAAAGTCTTTATGTGAACACTTCAGTATGATCATAGAAAGCAGGAAGTCCTTTAAGTGGAAACCGCTGCTTTCATGAAGGATTTCCTGCATTTTCTTTCAGTCAAGGTTTACAGCCTCACATATGTTGGGACCTCATCAGCCAGAGCTGCTTGGAACTCTTTTAAGTTGTCTGAAATCTTTCAGGTTAGATTGCCTGCAGGATTACTGAGAAAACACATGACTACATGTGAGCATGCATGAGTTCTCAGTGAGTAAGTTTAGACAGCAGCAAGTGTGAACAATGGCAGCAAGCATTTCTAATTGATCCTGATGGGTGGTATGTTCTCCTTTCTGCCAGTGTGCAAAGCACTGATGGAAATGCTGAGAGAAGGGGCTTTGGGGGCACAACACTCAGCTGTTTGAATAGCTGCATTTGAAAACACTTAAAGCGAATTCTACACAGGAAATGGGGGAAAAAAGCCACTTTGTGGTAGGGGAAATGCTAAAGACCGGAGATGGTCACAAGAGCTGCATCTCAGGTGGGGAATATGTGAAGAGCAGAAGACAGCCAGGCAATACCTTTTCAGTAGCTGCCCTAAGTAATCAGTCGGTCCTTCTGCCTTGGCCTTAACACAGAGACCTGCAAAGGAGGGGGTTATAGCTTTTTGCCGTGTCTTAGGTTTATAGGTTTTGATGAAACAGCTAGGTCTACAGCTAGGAAGTGAGCTTCTCCATCTTCCAGCTCTGTGCCCTTCTGTTGCTAAAGAGCCCTTTAAATAGTTGCAGTAGTAGCCTTTGCAGTTCACTACTCAGGAAATTTTCCTGTGCAAGAATTCTGTTCAGTGTCAGCACAGTTGATTGCAAAGATGTGCTTAGAAACAAATGTCTGTTCATTGACTTGTCAGAAAGGTCAGATCTATGTAGACTACTTTGCTAGTTTCTGTACCTTTGACAATATTTTGCAAGCTGTGGAAAACAGTTGCATGATGTAAGATGTGGAAAGATTTTTCTCTGCTTGGAGATCAGCTGACTTGTATATGTATTCTGGAAATATTCACAATCTTTTTAATTTATGCAAACTTAGAAGAGTAAAGTTGCTCTAGCAAAATGCAGTTTCAGAACAGTTATTCTTAGAAATTTTTAGAGTTGGGGTCCTAGTTAGTAAGTGTCCATAACAAAGCCAATTCCTTAAAAGGAGGAATCTCGTGCATACTATTAACTGAAAGCCTATTTAAGTGTATTGGCTCCTTCAAGGGCTTTAGTTTGGGATCTCTGCCAGTACCACTGAGAAAAAGAGATGCTACTTTCCAAGTTTTGTTTGTTTATTTCTAGAATTACCAGAGGGGGAACAGTCTATCTCCTGGCAGCCTGCAGACTTTGGGTAGGAAATAGAGCTTGAAAATGTCACCTATCCCACAGTGACTGGGAAGCTTATGGGCATCACTTTAAAGTAATAAACATCACAGTGATCTCTCAAATTATAACTTCAGTCATTTTACTTTATTTTCCAGTTGTAATGCATGCTTTATTTCTCTCCCCCTCACTTAGTCTTGTTTCTCAATATTTTAAATTGGTAAATGGGATCAGCTTGATAATGCTAGGCCTGGTAACAAGGATTATGTGTCCAACAGAGTGGTGGTGTGGTTGATGCAGGAAATAAGGGAAGTTGATTAATATGAGTTTGGAATGTTACGATTTATCAATTTGGTAAAATTATAAACTAAGCTAATAATAGTAGGTTTCTGCGCTAGATGTTTATATATCGCATGATTTCCTCATTAAGACATAAGAAGAATATAAAACCATAAGCTATTAAGTAGATAATAAAATTTAAGGAATTAATGGACTTGGAATTGACATTTCATTTAGGAGTTGTCAAGAAATCCCAGTGTTTGTAAAGAAATAATACAGATAGAGTACCTTCTTAACTTGCACTGTATAGCATCTTTCCAACCTTGTGGAAGTGTAATGATAGACTTACTCTTGGGTCTGAGACTTTTGTTGGGAGAACAACAAACCTTAAGATGTTAAGTTGCGTAAGAGGCAGAAATAGGGATTGAGGGAAGTCCATCTGCGTTTCTCTTCGTTTGTGTTGCACATCTACTTCTGTATGGTACAAAACAAAAGATGCTGTCCTCGTTTCTGTCAGAAAACAACTTGGGTGTTACAGAAGTTGATCATGAGTGCTTGGTGTAATCCTTGTGTATGACAGAAGAGCTGTTCTCTGAAGACAGCTGCTGTGTCAGACAGCTGCTGACGAAGCAAAGGTAGAGGGGAGCAACATTAAGCTCTGAAAATATTTGTTCTTATGCTTTTAGTGTGAGCCCTGCTGCAGTTTGTAGTATTGGTTGTCCTGCCTTATCACTGTAACTTACTTTTCGTTCTCCTACAATTCCTTGGAATGTTTTTCTTCAAAACAGGGAGTCAGATTTTCTACTCATAAGGTTTTTTGTGAGTTTTCTAGCACA